>BOPN01001208.1:135000-150000 GCA_017312705.2 Penaeus japonicus
CCAGAGAAGGAGGAGAAGACCCTGAGGAATAGCCGAAGGAGAGAGGAGAAAAGCCTGAACAAAGAGCCAGAGGTGGAAGGCCTGAAGGAAGAGTTGGAGGAGGATGGCCCGAACGATGAGCCGGAGGAGGAAGGCCTTAATGAAGAGTTGGAGAAGGAAGACCCGAATGAAGAGCCGGAGGACGAACGTCCAAATGAAGAGCCAAAGGAGAAAGTCCCGAAGAAAGAGCCGGAGGAGGAAGCCCAGAGGAAGAGCCGGGGGAGAAAGTCCCTAAGGAAGGCCAAAGAGCTATAGGTGGAGAGCCTGAAGGAAGAGCTGGAGGAGGAAGGCCTGAAGGAAGAGCCGGAGGAGGAAGGCCCGAAGGAAGAGCTGGAGGAGGAAGACCCGAAGGAAAAGCTGGAGGTGGAAGGCCGAAGGAAGAGCCGTAGGAGGAAGGCCCGAATGAAGAGCCAGAGGTGGAAGGCCCCAAAGAAGAGCCGGAGGAGGAAGGTCCAAATGAAGAGCCGAAGGAGGAAGTTCCGAAGGAAGAGCGGGAAGAGGAAGTCCAGAGGAAGAACCAGGGGAGGAAGTCCCGAAGGAAGGCTGAAAGGAAGAGCTGGAGGAGGAAGTCCCGAAAGAATAGCCGGAGGAGGAAGAACCACCATCTCAGAGGAGGAATGCCTGAACAAAGAGCCGGAGGTGGA
The DNA here is from genome assembly GCA_017312705.2 of Penaeus japonicus. NCBI lineage: Eukaryota > Metazoa > Arthropoda > Malacostraca > Decapoda > Penaeidae > Penaeus > Penaeus japonicus. The sequence goes on from BOPN01001208.1 coordinate 135,684, forward strand.
GGAAGGCCCGAATAAAGAGCCGGAGGAGGAAGGTCCAAAGGAAGAGCCGGAGGAGGAATTCCCAAAGTAAGAGCCAGAGGAGGAGGAAGGTCCGAATGAAGAGCCAGAGGAGGAAGGCCCAAATGAAGAGCCGGAGGAAGAAGGCCAAAGGAAGAGCCAGAGAAGGAGGAAGGCCTGAACGAAGAGCCGGAGGAGGAAGGCCCGAACGAAGAGCCGGAGGAGGAGGAAGGCCTAAATGAAGAGCTAGAGGAGGAAGGTCCAAATGAAGAGCCAAAGGTGGAAGTCCCGAAGGAAGAGCCGGGGGAGGAAGTCCTGAAGGAGAGGCCCCGAGAAGAGCCGAGCCAAGGAAGTCCCGAAGGAAGAACTGGAGGAGGAAGTCCCGAAAGAATAGCCGGAGGAGGAAGAGCCACCATCTCAGCCCATGGCCTGACTGAGCACCGCCTCAACCCGCAGCTGCCAAGAAGAAAAGGTCGGGCTTAGAGGCTTTTCTTTCGTTGATTGCCTGAGTTGTTGATTTATCAACCTGAAATATTGCTTAGTATATCCAAACGTTCTTGTGTCATGTCATCATTGCGGGAAATATGTCTACATGTCTCTGTGTGCTATGTATATTGTATATTTGTGTACGTGTACGTTTTTGTGTATCTGTGCATGTTTGTATGTATGTACATGTATAAGACGCATGTACGTATGTATATTCAATAACGGTGTTATCCTCCAGTGACATACTAACCTTCTTACAGTATTTGATGACGACGTATACGAAGTGTGCCCTGATACCAATAAATATAAGGCCATTGAGAGCAGCAGGGCTCATGATGAAAGTTAATATTAAGATGACCAGGATTTCAAGGCCAATGTTGATACTTTCCCAGATGATCCAGGGAAAGATGAGCCAATGATCTTTCTGAAATAAAGGAATATCTGACGTATCTCTCTCTCTCTCTCTCTCTCTCTCTCTCTCCCTTGATTGCCACTCCATCCCATTCCAGGTTACATTCCCGTGTACCCACTGCTGGGAATTACTGATGAGAGAGAGAGAGAGAAAACAGCTAGGACATTTGGAACACACAAACAGGCAGAGATAGACATCGCTACCACAGACGCCTTATTTCGCCTCCTGCTTATACGTATCCTTATAGTGTTATATGTCTGTGACCATTGTGCTGTAGTGTTTATTATTTCTTGTCTAGTGAGTTACTGAATAACACAGGCCTATTTTGTGTGGGATATAATTCGTCTTTTTCTCACTGTTCCTCTCTTATATATTTTCTTTATATCTGTAGCGTCCGTGAATCACTTGGCGTATTTTTTTTTTTTTCGCTTTTTGTTTTTTATTCTCTTTTTATCGTTATCGATAATTGTCTCATTTTCCAGATGTAAGTAAATTGCGATGCTGATATTCTATTAATCCGACTAATTTTGGTAAAGTCGTATATGATTTATTCGATTTATTATCATTTTGCTTAATACACATGTCTTTTACTCACCTTATCTACATTCCTTGCATCTTAAAAATCCTCTCTCGCCTACTTGACTGATAACTCATTAATCATTTCAAAACAACAGTTTTCACTATGGCCTCATTCATCATTTACTAAGCCCACCACGCAATGAGACCCGTGGCTTTGATTATCAATAAAACAGACGAGACCGGTCACTTATTTCAATATTCGTCAGTCAGTCCCGATATTCGACTAACATGGCCATGGTTTTTGTTCCACGTAGCAACATAACCTACCATATGGTCACATCTAGAAGGAAAACCTCCAGCAAGCCCCTAGGTTAGCGTACAGGCCTCATATCCCCATGGTCGGCAGATCAAACCCCGACCAGGCTCGTGGTTTCCGATGGCTGGAGGTCAGCTGTTTGCTCTGCCTGTTCTCTTGTCTCTCTGTGATTTCCCTCTGACCTGATCTGCCTTGAGTTCCTTCTGTGTCCTTCTTAAGTACGAACTCGTTGGCACATTCTCTCACGAGCCAGCATACGCTGACACAGGCGGGCTTGCCTCAGTGCCCTGCGACGCAAATCTAGCTTATCCTTATCCCTAACCTCCAGTAGGGTAAGATTTCATCCGGTTTTAGCTAATTAGCCACGCCTCCCTCGAAGAATATGCCTCCCTTGGAGAGTAAGCCTCGCGCAACATAACGACCATGTCACTATCAGTGGTAGTATAAGTGCTTCTTTTTCGATTCCTAAAACTGTTGATGATAAGTTATCTCCTCAGACTTCTGTGAATTTCGCGCATGACCACTACACGTATTTTGTCTTATGCCTTATCTCCTCTTGCATTGGGTATAATCTCCCTTCTTACTCCAGGTCTTTGATTCACACTTCAAACCATCGTTATTGTTCTCTGAAATCTAGACTTTGTATAATCAGTTCTATTCTAAATATGTAGCATACCTATTTGTTATATTGTGGTGATACACTTGCTTGTGTGTCATGGCACCTAGTGGGTGTTCTTGTAGCTTCCCTCTCCTGATCCCCGGCCCTCTAGCGCATCCGAAATGCCGGTCGTGCCCCGTGATGCCACATACACATACAGCGGCAACCATCTTTGTAATGGAATCCACGTGTTTGTTTAACCACACGTCACCTCTCCTAGTCTGAGTCGTTAACAGATAACAGAATTGCAGAGGCTGGTAACTTCAACGTACAACTTACTCGTCATATATATATATATATATATATATATATATATATATATATATATATATATATATATTGTTGAATGTGTCGGTTAATTAAACTGCATGGCGCATCTTCACGTAGTTAGATCCTAATCATCATGACCATGAACAGAGCTAATTTCCTTTGATTGCCACTCCTTCCCATCCCAGGTTACATTCCTACTGCTGATGAAAAAAAAAAATACATATAACAGGGATGTTTGTAACACAGACAGACCGGGATAGACATAACTACCACACACGCCTTATTTCGCCTCATGGTTATATTAACCATTGTACTGGTATTTATTATTTTTTGCGTCTTGTACATTATTGAATGAACCTTGGTTTCAATGTACGAAGACACATGCTCTCTCTCTCTCTATCTACCTCCTATTCTCTCTTTCCTACTATATATCTCTCTTTTGCAATTGTGCCTTTGTGTGTATGTGTGTGTGTGTGTGTGTGCGTGTGTGGATGTGTGTGTGTGAGTGAGTCTGTGTGTGTGTTTGAATGTAAGCCTGATTCACTTACGGTTATAACACCGCCCAACAGCAAGGTCGCATCGATGATTGAAATGGCTCCAAAAAAAAGGGCAAAAAACAGGTTTCCCTTATCTGTTGGGGTGAAGCGGGGATCAAACATAGGCTACATTTTCTCTCGTAGAAATTAGAGAATATTTCATGTTCTACTTGCATCCTCTTCGTTAATCTACCTACCTATCCTGTCACCTTGATAGACGACATAGAGGAGCAAGGCTTCAATAAGCAAGGAAACCACCTGTAGATGATATTAAGTAAAATCACATGATTAGGAACATGACATGACCATTATGTAAGTGATCAAATAGAATAGTAAGACAATAATAAATGTAAAACTGCATGAAGGACCACTCTTCTACGCCTTTTGAATGCAGAAAATTGAAAAAAACAAACTCATCTTTGGTCGATTGACAAAGCAGATAATCTAATATGGTGATCAAAATAAAGTTTTTATCAACCATCACAGAGTAGCAAGTAAGAGCTGTTGACCTTTCGGAAAAGAAGAAAGAAAACATCTTCGGTCAACTGACAAAGCAGATAATCAGATATAGTGATCAAAATAAAGGGTTTTATCAGTCATCACAGAATAACAAGTCTGCAAACTTTTAACCATGTTCGGCGTTAACACATAGTAAATATAATTCAAAGACTGTTTTACCAGGTAGAGGACGCCGATGGCGATGGTGCCGGCCTTCAGAGGCAAGCAGCCACAGCACCGCACCTCGCCCTTGCTGACCGCTGGCGGAGCTTGCGGGACTCCGGGTGCAGGACTTACTGGGTTCAGCTGCACGGTCTCCGGCTGGTGGTCCATGCTGTATGGAAAGAGGGATATCAGTATGCATATGTAAATATACAGATTTACGTATTTTTATATACATGTATATGCAAGCATGTGTGTGTGTGTGTGTGTGTGTGCATATAATGGGTGTGCATAAGGATAAACGTGTGTGTGTATATGTATATATGTATATGTATAATATGTATATATATATATATATGTAAATATATATGTATGTATATATATATATGTAAATATATATGTAAGTATATATATATATATATGTAAATATATATGTATTTATATGATTATATACATATACATACACACACACACACACACATATATATATGTATATATATATATATATATATATATATATATATATATATATATATATATATATATATATATATATATATATATATATATATATATATATATATATATATATATATATATATATATATATATATGTGTGTGTGTGTATATTATTATGTATATATGTACATATATAAATACATATATATGTATATATATGTATATTACATATATATGATATATATAATTGATATATATATATATATATATATATATACATACATATATATCATATATATACATATGAACAGAGTTCATATGTATATGAATGAGACTGAATATTCAGTCTCATTCATACCTTTCTTCTAAATATATAAATATATATATATATATATATATATATATATATATATATATATATACATATATGTATATATATATACATATATATACATATATGTGTATATATATACATATATGTATATATATATATATGTATATATATACATATATGTATATATATATATATATATATGTATGTATACATACATATATATATATATATATATTTATTTATTTATTCATATAATGTTATCATGACTGAATGCAAGGTGCCTTGCGCATATAGCTCAATCTGGTAAAGCACGCTCATCTTACAGAGGATCACCTTTGTGCATGCATGGAAGATAATTACAGCAAGGTTGAACAGGCCTTGAGAAAAGCCTATTCATGTTATAATACATTTTACATCTGTCTTTGGAAGATGTCCCAGCAAGTGCATGGTGGCAATGTATTTAACGTATTCAAAGGAAATCACTTAGACATACTTAGACCACGAAATACGCCACTGAACACTGTCAAGTCCCACTGAACTTGCATCGCCTTCAGTGCTGCTGGGCACAGTTCTTCGCTTTCATTAACTGACAGACGAAGAGACAGGAGAAAGAGAGGAGACTAAGAGGGAAGTAGATGAAAAAGAAACAATAATTACTAACTGCAAGTGTCTTTTCCTCCGTAAAGTATTTTCTTACACGAAAAACTCGATTTTCTATACAGAAGTACCGCCAATACCCATAAAGACCGCAAAATGGGAAATTTACGTACCTTACACCGTTCAACCACGGAATAAATGTAATCAAATAACACTAGGGAAACTTCTTGAAGCTTAGTAGTAATTTTCTATATTCCTCTTAGTCTTTAAGAAACAGCTATTAACCCATTGCGTACGGGTGTCATGACATACATGACGTAGGAGCTTTGGCCTGACGACGGGCGTCATGACGTACACGACGTTCGGGGATTTTGGATCACTGTGCTATTTTATTTGCCAGAAAAAGGAATGAGTACATGGGTACTGCAGTCCTAATTACTATAATTACCGTAATATCGCGCAAGCTTAACGTCCAAAACCTAGATGGCACCACTTTTTTCTAGCACCAGCAGGTGAGAGAGCCTTGAATGGCACCCATCCACGGTCTCTAGCATGCACTGTTTCTATAGAGCGATGGCACACACTAAGTTGATGAACTCTTGCTCAAAAGTACCGCCAATGAAGGATGTGCAGGCAGAACGAGAAGAGGAAGGTGACTCAATCCATACCCAGTGTCTAAAATGTGCTCCTGTGCCAATATGGATGTCTTTCACTGTGGCACTCACAGTCACAAGTACAGGTTTCATTCCTCTTCCCTACCTCTTCTTGTTATCTTTATTGTAGGTGGTTATATGTTTCGTATTCGTTCATGACAGCACAAAAATACGAAAAAATAAAGTTGCATTTTGTCCTCCCATAAAACAGCAATACTTCTATCACATTGAGTATAAAGAAAATAATGAGCTAATATGGATAACATACTACAATTTTAGTCAACTGCAGCACTGATAGGTTTCGTCATACGGCACATTTTATAAGTCTCTAAACTCAATAAAACACACAAAAAAATAAAACACAAAAACCGCTCTACTTTTACAATGAATGACTGAAAGAGATTTGATGCTTCCAAATTATATTGCTTCAAGTGGTCTCTCTCTAAAATAAAACCTATCCTGGAGGCTGGGCAAGCAAATTTATCTCCGTCTGCAATGGGTTAATGCTACATACGGCGCTGTAATCCTTTATATAGTCCTGGTTACGGGGGTTGCCGGACAACAAACATCGAGCTAGTTTTATTTAGATTATGCCTTTATTTTTCTTATTCATTTTGAGTTGGTATTGATGTTTATACATGAGGATCATGTCATGACAGACACTACCGAATTATTCAATACTTTGATAAAGATGACATATCTTAACTCATTTGCAAAGCTATGAATGTGCTTTGACCGCTCATCTTGAATTGTGGAAGTGGAAAATTTGAGCTGGTTTATCAAGTTCTTTAGATACAGTTGCTAATCTTAGAGCTTGCTTTCATTCACTTTTCTTTTCTTCTCTTCTTTTCAGCTTTCTGTCTTCTTTTTCATCTTCTTCTAGCGCTCTCCCCCTCACTCTCTATCTATCTACTCTTTCTTGCTCTTTGACTATGAACTAGGAAGAGATCAAGACAATTGGGCATTAGTCAAATACAGTTACATATCTCTTGGAATGCCTGCAGAGTCACAAACCCTGCATATAACGGATGCACCAAAGGAAATGTTCACTATTCATTGGAAGTCCTCTACATGGATGTGTAGCTCTTCTCAATGGCTATGTTTCGTATGTACACTTAGTTAGGAATGGGTTTAATACTTGTATAAACTCCCAGATGTCCAGCACCATGTGCTTCGATCGACCTTTCAGTTGATCGAAGTGACTATAGGAACTAGCATAATTCGCCTATAAAATACACTTGCCCAGGGATGAATGTCACCGCATTTCCTCCATCGTCATTTCTAAGTTTAACATACTTGGGGGACTCTATAGCCAGACACCCTGCTCTATGTGGCCTCCCAAATACTGTAAACCGAAACGGAACCCGACTTTTGGATCACATGTGCCACAATCAATTCACCCGCTGGGATGCAGCTGGAAGCAATACACTCTCGGGGAGGTACTCAAGACCATATCCTTACGCCCGGACTTGCTGTGTCCCAGGCTAAGTGTTCATCTGTACCTGCCCTCTTCTCAGACCGCTTTGCCTTCAGGCCCTGTTGGACGTCGCCCGTTCATAATCGTCCCCGCATCAATATCCCCTCGAAGTACAGTCCGACATATATTACATATACGTCATCCCTTCTTCACACATGTGATTTAGTGCCCTGAGAGACTGTATACTTCTCTTTTGCCAGATCTCTGCAAACCCTTTTTATCCGGTTACATTCTTCCATCCTTATCCTCCCTAGCCTTATTCGGATATTCCTTTCCCTTTCCTTCTGTTCCTCTGACCCCCTCTACCTAATCCTGTTGCAGGGCCCGTTTAAAATCCAGGGAGGTTCTCTAGACGTCTCCAGGACAACTGAGGGTACTGTGGGAATTGTGGGCACTATTTCCCCTCCCCGTAAAGGGGAGGAGGTAATATGGTGTTTTCTTTTTCCCTTTTTAATGATTGGATTAAGAATAGCTTTTGATAGTTCTTTTCTAATTGTAGTACTCGTGTTTGTGACCGTCCACATTAAGCTGGATTATCTTTTTCTTAAATGATCTCTTTTATTGTCTAATACAATACATTTTGATTATCAGAATTTTGGTCACCTACTTTTATATCTTAAATATCATTTGAGCTATTTTTCCTATGGAACTTTTTTAGCTACGAGAAATGCCACGTGAGTGTATTTTAAGGGCATTGCCCTGTGTATGTAATGCATCTTTATTATTTCATCGGATATCTATTAATTCATGAAAACAAATATGGTGAAAACATTCACCGTGTTTGGATGTTTTTTGTTTAGTTTTTGTCCATTTTTCTTGTATCTATTTTTAATCAATTAATTTACACTTTATCTTTTCATTGTTAACTGATGTTATTGTAATGGTGAGAAAATAACTTTTCGTCAGCGGCTCGCCACCTACGGTTTACTCTGGCGACGCGGGAGTAGCCAAAAGAAAGCCAGTTAGGACAAAGCTGGACGTGCTATTGTAACAATCTTGTTGGGAAAAAATATGCTGACCAACACCAGCTAGAGACGCCCCATTTTTTTCTTTCTTTCTTTTCTTTTGTTTTAACTGAGTATCTATTGTCTTAAGGATTTGGGGGGTCATTTTTATATATTCTGTTCATACTTTTAATACTCTTTATCATCTTAAAGAATAACTAACTACATCAGGACCTCTTAAAGGAACATACACCTGGTGCCGGATCCAAGAAAGTCGGTCGCAAATCTACCTTGGTGCATTTGTGATTACTATTACATCCAGATCCACGAAGCAGTTTTAACTGTGACTGTGTACGAACGTCATTACACTGGCCGGCCAATGAGAAGCACGCTTTCAAAATACGTCCTCCAATCACCGCCCAGTAATATCATAACACAGTCGTGTTCAATTTCTTGGAAAATATCCTCCTCTTCACCTCTTATCTACTGGGATAAATGGGCTTTGGATTTTTGGCTCTGTTAAAACAACAATGGTGTTTGAAATCCAGTTCATGAAGGGCACGGAGAACGGAATAGAATATAGATCTTCAGAGCTGACACTGAAACCTTAAAAATGCCGTAAATAGTATATGACACTGCCTGCCGACTGGAGAATCATTTCAAGAACCATATTGTGTTTTTTCGGATGTCTGATAAGCTCTCATCTATGTTAAGAGAGGATAAAAGTAAATATGAGATTATCCTAAAAGTGTGAAATTTAAATCACTATTATCACAACATTGCTTCCCTTTTAGTGGTTCTACGCTAGCCCCGACCTCCGCACTTGTCGATGCTTTGGCAAAGGCTAACAATTTCCCGATATGGGCTTTCTGCAAAGTGCATGCTGGTTTATATTTACATTTTACATATATTTTTTCTGAGAAAAGCCCATGTAGGGATATTCATTTAATATCATTATTGTTAGCATTATTATCATTATTAATACTATTCTCATTATGTAGTGGTGATGAATTATGGCCGCCTACGTCCTCAACCACCGAACAGCCCACTGTCCTCTTAACCATTCGTCCAGCTCGTTAGCGCTTGTAGGACGTCAGTCACTGTGTCGGCTTTTGACTGCGAAGGGATAAAGGTTGTGCCGGGACAATGCCGCGGACGGACCACGGAACTCTCGCTTGTGTGAGATAGCAAGTTTACCGAGTAATGTACATATTAAGGAGAGGGTTTCGTATTTTTATTTGATTCTATATGAATAATAAACCGGTGATTTCCCTTGTCTTCTCTATCAATAGTCATTTCATGGATCACTACCAACCCCTGCATTCCTATAGATTTTTGGTGCCCAGTGGTGCGATTTGACTGGTTCTGTTGAATCCAACTAATGTCCGCGCTCCAGGTTCTTTTCATCGGTCCATGGCTCACAACACCATCGCCGGATGGGGCGTCGACGGTGCTACAGCTGTGGAAAAGTCGGGCATTTCCGTGCTAATTGTCCCTTTCCAAGTGGTGACCGGGATGTTATGGAAATTGATGACCGAAATTGAAGTTATGTGTTTACCACTATATGTGACCGAGGACATAATCAATATATTAAGTAACACTATGTTTCCTTTACTTTATTAGTCATTAGTAAGACTCCATAATGTAATCAGGAGTATCTGTGTGATTGATATTACTTAGTTTAGTTAACCTCATGTAAGAAAAACAAGAGAGCTGCAACCTAGTGAGGTTACCCATTTCGGTATAACAGAAAGCGTTCTGTCATAAGATGTGAAAAACAAGTACCAGTAGCGGTATATTTGAAAGCCGATAGGTAACCAATGAAATATGATATCATGAATTACTTGGCACTGGATAAGATATTTTAGGGTATTGATAACATCGCTCTGTGTAGAAATGACGTGTCATGAATGACGTCACACAAAGGGGCATTTGTGGTCAAGTAAGGGGCAACCGCACAAAGACCAGGTCCAAACATCCCCGTCCCCTCAACCCATACCTCGACCAATCACTAGTGACCTAAGTTGCAAGAGGTCACAATCACGCCCCGACGTCAGGGCGAGCATCGGGCGGTGCTTGCCCCTGTCCATCGACCAATCAGGTCGCACACTGCCTCTGACGCACGGTGCACCCACCTCGTGAGTTAGGCCCTCGTGTACCTACCCGGTTACACTGACGCCTGCATACACAAATAGAGCGTGATATCCATATACAACAAACGACATTCACATGTATCAATAACAAAATCGACCTACAAGCTAATCTCGCGGTTGCGACAACGAGTTTACTAAATTAAACCCGCTATAGGTAAGTGCACTCATCCCTGTCATGCCATTAATGGAAAACTACAAACTATTATAAAACACATTGAAAAGATAGTACTTACATTACATGTTATAATTTAATGATAGTAATTGTACGGAACAGATGTATTGTAAATGCTTTATATTAACAGTGTAATTTTTATAAAAACTTTATAATCTTGTGGATTGGATAAATTAAGTATCAATTTTTGAACTCCTTAACTATGATGAATGTAGTGAAAACTTTCGATGTTATGTCTTTGGTGGTAGTGAGATTGTTGAGTAATCTCTATTACATGTTCCTAAAGTAAAGTTAATTCTCAGGAGCGGGTTCAAAGGCCGGAACTCCAAGATGGACGCCCAGGTCGCAAACGAAGAAGAAAGAAGGATGTAGACGGAAATCTTCAGAGTGTTAGAGTTATTACTCTAATAGATATGTATAACAGTTATTTTTTAGTTATTATGTAATTTAATATACAGTATAAGGCATGATTAGCCCAGTTTTATTATAACTCCTCTTCACAGTAATTAAAACTACAGGTATAAACATATAACCCTAACACATCACGTTACCAATTTAGATTTTTCTATTGAAGGAGTTTATCCTGGTGTGAATTACTCAACAAATTAGTGTCCATACCTTGATTGTTTTTTTTTTTAACATCCCCTTGGGGTAAGCTGAATGAGAGGAATATTAGATAATCCTGGATTTAGGATATAATAGGGAAATATCAAGGTAAAGGGGTGTTACATCCAAGTGTTAGAGACAGGTCCTCCCCGTCTGGCGAACAACCACCAAGGGAAAGTAAAGTGATTCTAATGATTCTGCTGCCATCTTTCCTGGAGATCATGCTGTCTTCAGACTCCCTTGACAAGGTCCCTGCTTCCATCACTCTCTGCCGAAGCCTCTGCTGTTCCGACATTGCCAGAAGGTGCATCCTCAGAGTCCCCTACTAACGATTCTTGCCGTGCCATCATTCCTGGAGATGGACCTGTTCTTGACATTGCCAGAGGGAGGTGTGTACTCAGACTCCCTGACAGACCCTGCAGCCATCACTGCTGAAGCTCCTGCTGTACTGCATACATTGCCAGAGGGAGGTGTGTCCTCAGATTCCCATGAGAAGTGAAAAGCCTCTGTTGCCAACACTGCTGAAGCTCCTGTGTTGACATTGCCAGAGGGAATTGCATCCTCATACTCCACTGTCAATAATTCTACTGCCGTCACTGCTGGACGTCGTGCTATCCTGACATTGCCCTGCCAGGAACCCTGATATTGATGTTCAGGGTGTTTCAGTTGTCCTTAAATTACTAAAGGGAAGCACCTCTTCAGACTCGACTGGATAGAACAGGTCCATTGACTGGACAACCAAGTGGCAAGTATCAGAATTCAGTATGAAGGTCACCCCCAAAGGTTTGTCTTTCTCTGCCTGCCTCAGGAGAATAAGTATGATGTTCCTGCTTACAGTCTCCACAAATAGGTTTGGATGATTCAGAGAGCCTAAGATCACTTGACTGGTTGTTCAGTGAACTTGACCAGTATTTTTCTGCTCATATTATTGGCTCTGAAGACGAGTTCTTCGTTTTACCAGAGACGGCTGTCCAAGAAGCAAAAGAGTTGTGTGCATCCTGCTCTCAAGAGTCTGAAGGATCTACCCCACAGGTGGCACCTGTTGACGCATCTCCTGGGATGATCTCTATTGACATGGAGCTTGGGCATCTGTTATCATCACACCGTGACATGCTGTTGGAGAATTTACAACTGTATCCAGTCATATTTAGTGGAGACAGTTCTCCATTGCATGTAGTTCCTGGGTACAGCAGGAAATACTCACAAACGTTGACCAGCTTGTATGTGTGCAGCAAATGACGATTTATTCCCAGGAAACTAAGGAGATTATCCACCTTGAGTGTGACATTTTGGTTGCTCAGGGTCAATGAGCCATCGCCTTGTCCATGGTCGCACTTGTGAGGAAGAAAGATGGTGGAATTAGAGTCTGTATTGACTTCAGGGCTCTTAATGCAGTCACTGTCTCAGATACATTTCCTCTATCCAGAATCGAACTTCTTGATAGTTACTTTGGCCTTTTAACAGCCGCCACCACCTTCCAACACACCATGAGCATTGTACTGACTCTGTGCTAGTCCATCACACCTTGACTTAATTAAACCATGTGTGGTCCAGAGCAGGAAGATTCGTTTCAGGCCCTTAAGAATGCTTTCGGTGTCTGTCCCTGTCCTATAGCTCTGCAGAATTTTTGTTCTTCTTTGAAGTGCACATTAATTCCCAGCCCAGGCTCTGGGTTCTGTGTCATGCGAGATGAGTATGTGGAACCTGTTACCCCACTAATAATCAAGAGCCCTTGCTGTTGTTGAAGTTGTAAGGGCTTTTAAGCCTTATGTCTATGGGCAACCTTTCATCATTATTACTGACCATCGCCCCCTGACATTTGTTCTATTTCTGGCCTACTTATGTATCAAGCTTTAATTTTGGCCGACTTTTGTATTCGGGATCATTATTGGCCACTGTTAATTCACAATGAGTTTTCTTGTCTTTTACATTATTACTTCTGTTACTCTCAGTATACTTATCATTTGATTTATGCTGCTACACAATGAGAATATCCAGTCCATTCCCCCTTGTCTGCGATACTTCTATCCTTTCTCCTCACAGCTGTATTGCAAACCTAGGCCAGCCAGGTTCATGTCTCTACCTGCCAAAGATGTCAGTTCTTATGGTTGCTCTCTGGATGGTTATCTCCGCAACCCCGGTGTTGGGGAGGGCTGTAGTGAGGCATTAGTGCTTGCCACCGTCCTGAACTACCGAATAGCCCACTGCCTCTTTTAGCCATTTGTCCAGCCATACGCTTGTTTGCGATGCACGGTGCCACTGACCGCCGTGGCTTACTGGACGCCCTCTCTATGTGACTGTCATATATAGTCGGTCTGTCCTCTCAGCCCCTGACGGCGAGGGGATAAAGGATCTGCCGGGACAAGGCCGAGGATGGATTACGGAACTCACTGTGCGAGCTGGCCAGTTTGCTAGGTTATAAACATATTAAGGAGAGACTTTTGTATTTTTATTTGATTCCATTTGGAGAACACTACACCAATGCTTGTCTATTGTCTTCTTATTTTTTTATCAATCATTTCCCAGCTCGATACCAACCTCTGCACCTCCTACACATTACAGTCATCATCATGGAGTATAATGATCAGACACAACAGTTGGACATAATTTTAAACAATATATTGTATGGTGAGCAGGGGACATAAACTTATGTTAGTTAGGAGACATTATATTTGCTGGATGAGTGGTGATATTATATTTACTTCATAAATCTAACTTAAAAAACGTATACACAAATAAGCATATGAACACAAACCTAGATGTATGTATTATATATACATTTAGGTATGAATTTGGAAAGACATATCAGAGACAGCAGGATGTGTGTTTGTGTGTACAACACCAGCAGAAGATACATAATGAAATAACCAGAGCTTTCATAACAAAACGCATCAGCTTTTACAATAAAACCAGATGATGCCAGCGTGAGCCACACATGGCGACATTGCACCTCTCCATGCATGCGCCAAAGGAAGAGTCGGAGGAGGAAGGCCCAATTGAAGAGTCGTTTGAGGAGGAAAGGCCGAATGAAGAGTTGGAGGAGGAAGGCCCAATAGAAGAGCTGGAGG
>BOPN01001208.1:155000-160000 GCA_017312705.2 Penaeus japonicus
ATGTATGTATGAATATATATACATACATATATAAATATATATAAATAATATGTAAATATATATATATATATATATATATATATATATATATATATATATATATATATATATATATATATATATATATATATATAGGCTACATTTTTTCTCGTAAAAAAGGATAATAATATTTAACATTTTCTTTGCATCTCCGTTAATCTATACATGACGCCATGACTTACGTCTCATGTCTCCATGATAGTTGATGTAGAGATAGGTGATGTAGACTCCCGAACTCAAGCAAGACACCTGTAGGTGATATTAAGTAAATCGCATGATTATGCAAGTGATCGAGTTGATACCCAATGATAGAATGGTTAGCCAATGATAAATGTAAGTTTGCGTAAAGGGTTGAGAGTTGAAAAGAAAAACTCATCTTTGGTCGATTGACAAAGTAGATAATCTAATATGGGGATCAAAATAAAGGTTTCCATCAACCATCACAGAGTAGCAAGTCTGTGAACATTTAGCCTTTTTGTTCGGCGTTTCTCCACAGCTAATCTACAACATAACAGACAACCTATAGCAGATATAACACAAACACCGTTTTACCAGGTAGAGGACGCCGATGGCGATGGTGCCGGCCCTCAGAGGCAAGCAGCCGCAGCACCGCACCTCGCCCTTGCTGACCGCTGGCGGAGCTTGCGGGACTCCGGGTGCAGGACTTACTGGGTTCAGCTGCACGGTCTCCGGCTGGTGGTCCATGCTGCATAGAAAGAGGGATATCAGTATGTATATGTAGATATACAGATTTACGTATTTTTGTATATATGCAAGCAAGTGTGTGTTTGTGTGTGCATATAATGGGTGTGTATAAGCATAAACGTGTGTGTGTGTGTGTGTGCATATATATGTATTTATATGATTACATATATTTATATGTATACATTTATATATATATATATATATATATATATATATATATATATATATATGTATATGTATGTATATACATATATATATTTACATATACAAATATATACATAAATACATATTATATATATAAATATATATACATATATATATACATATATACATATAAATACATTCATATATATATACATATATACATATATATACATATATACTTATATATATGTATGTATATATATATATATATATATATATATATATATATATATATATATATATATATATATATGTATATATATACACATTTGCGCGTGTGTATTTGTGTTTACGGAAAGATGAATAGACAACCAGAGAGGCAGATAGATAAACATGTAGATTGATAGATAGACAGATACAGATATATAGATAGACAAACAGCAAATAGATAGACGAACAGCAAATAGAGATAGATGATCAAAGATATATATAAATATATATATGTATGTATATACGTATATATATGTATATATGTATATATATATATATATATACATATATATATATATATATATATATATATATATATATATATATATATGAGATGGAATAATGCCATGCCGCATTGATATAGGTGTAACACATACCTCACTGACCCGGAGTCGAACCTCTGCCGCCCTCAGGAATAACCCGAGTGTGCACACCAAACCAATTAGACCACACAACCCTAAAATGCTTGTCAAACTAGGATTATAATAGATAGGTAAATTCTGTGGAGATAGTATGATCCTATTTCGACAATTTAATGGGTTGTGTGGTCTAGTATGTCTAGTACTGCACTCTCGGGTTATTCCTGAGGTCGGCAGAGGTCAGTGAGGTAAATTACATATATATACATATATAAATATACATATGTATACATATACATACATATATATATATGTATATGTATATATATATATATATATATATATATATATATATATATATATGTATATATATAAATGTATGTATGTATATTGCATATATATATATATAATGTATACATATACGCACACATACGCGCGCACACACACACACACACATATATGTATATATATATATAAATTATATATATATATATATATATATATATATATATATATATATATATATAATTATATATATATATATATATATATATATATATATATATATATATATATATATATATATATATATATATATATATATATATATATATATATATATATATATATATATATGTATACATTATATATTAAGTGCATGGTGGCAATGTATTCAATATATTCAAAGGAAATCACTTTGACATACTTAGACACCACGAACACACCACTGAACACTGTCAAGTCCCACTGAACTTGCATCGCCTTCAGTGCTGCTGGGCACAGTTCTTCGCTTTCATTAACTGACAGATGAAGAGACAGGAGAAAGAGAGGAGACTAAGAGGGAAGTAGATGAAAAAGAAACAATAATTACTAACTGCAAGTGTCTTTTCCTCCGTAAAGCATTTTCTTACACGAAAAACTCGATTGTCTATACACTAGTACCTTCAAAACCCATAAAGAACACAAATGGTAAATTTACTTACCTTACACCGTTCAGCCACGGAATAAATGTAATCAAATAACACTAGAAGAAACTTGGAAGCTTAGTAGTAATTTTCCTTATATTCCTCTGAACCTTTAAGAAACGACAATAATGCAACATTCGGTGCTGTAAGCCTTTATATAGGTTTACAGTGGGAGTTGCCGAACAACAAATATCGAGCTAGTTTTATTTAGATTATGCCTTTATTTTTCTTATTCATTTTGAGTTAGGTTTGATGTTTATACATGAAGATCAAGCCATGACAGACACTAATTGAATAAAATCAATTGTCTTAGATAAAATAACACCATAACTTAATCCACATTTTTACAAAGCCAGCAATGTGCCTTGTCCGTCTATCACTTTATCTCTAAGAAGTAAGTGCTCGATGACAGTCTTATCAAGTTATCAAGATGACATTTCGCTTTCTATCATTTCTTTCTTCTTTCTTCTAGCTTTCTCTAGCTCTATTTTTCGATTCTCTCTCCAGCGCTCTCCCCCTCTCTCTCTATCTATCGACTCTTTCTTGCTCTTTGACTATGAACTAGGAAGATATCAAGACAATTGGGCATTAGTCAAATACAGTTACATATCTCTTGGAATGCCTGCAGAGTCACAAACCCTGCATAATTTGATGCACTTAAAGGAAATGTTCACTATTCATTGGAAGTCCTCTAGATGGATGTGTAGCGCTCTTCAATGGCTATGTTTCGTATGTAGACTTAGCTAGGAATGGGCTTAATACTTAATACCTTGCTCTATGTGGCCTTTCAAATACTGTAAACCGAAACGGAACCCGACTTTTGGATCACATGTGCCGCAATCAATTCACCTCGCTGGATGCATATATATATATATATATATATATATATATATATATATATATATATATATATATATATATATATATATATATATATATATGTATGTATGTATGTATGTATGTATGTATATATATATATAATGCCTTATCTGCAATAATTGTCAAAAACTCGCAATCACTTGCTGCCATATTTCAAGTTCTATTGCCAAAGAGCTCCACCCGCCCACGCGTACCAACCTATCCAACAGGGGCGCCAACACGAATGCGCGAACCATCGCCGAATGGTGAAAATGCCAATTATTTCCTGATTTTTATTTTATGCCGTCTCATTCAACCGTTTAAAGAGTATCTCAATGATGGTTTACAACAAAATTTATGTAACTATGAAGTACGATTATAATGTATAGTATATTGCATACTTTTAAGACCAGTTCATGCATGAAACGTAAAACAAATACCACCATATGTAGCTTTAATAAATGGGTGATAATTAATAGTTCGAATCGTTTGGCTTGGATTACATTTCCTTTTTAACATGACATGAAAAACATTTAAACAATAACAAAAAGTTTATTGGGTGTATTTTCATATTTTTTCTCAGGGCAGACTGACAATTAAAGGCTATTAAAGTATATAGTCACAATTAGAGTAATAAGTTCGAATTTATTTACAGTTGATGGGTAGCAAGTGGTCTTTTCGGAGAAAACTGAAGTAACCGTCGGTAACTCATATAAAACAATAAAATACCTGGGTTTAGTTTATCTACAGTGATAACCTATAATGTTAGCAAATGATGTGTTGTGCGATATCCATTTTAAACACGACTTCTGCAATACAGGCACAATATGCGAGGATGACTTTTGTTGCAATGAAAATATCATGAAAAGTATAGCATACCTAGGTGAATAAGTAGAATAAATTTTGCTTTGATTGATGTGTCATGGAATGCATTCTATACTTGCAAAAATAAGATCTATTTACTGACTGCCAATCTCCACAACTAGTTTTTTTTAAGAAATAAAAAAAAATCCATGCTTAAAGTAGCATGATGTTTCCATATTCAGATTCACATGCCGATCTGAATAACTTAAAGCAAACAAGAAATGTCTATGTCGTGTCCTATGAACTCAAAAGTGTTTTTCATCAGAAGAAGCAAATAACTGAAAAAAAATGTTTTTCAAAGGCGCGCAACAGAGGCACGGGTCGCTCTGTAAGCGTGACGGCTGGTTTTGTTCGAGCGGTACGACACTTTCGTTGTCGTACGCCCGACAGTGCCCATGAAGTTGAAATGATTTCAGGACTGTGACGCTGCAGATAAGGCATATATATATATATATATATATATATATATATATATATATATATATATATGTATGTATGTATGTATGTATATATATATATATATATATATATATATATATATATATATATATATATATATATATATATATGTATATGTGAATGAGTATGTATACTCCAGGGCAACTCATCAAGACGAGTACTTCCTCGCGATGCCGAGATAAAACGACGAATTAGGTGGATTGGAGTGCTCGGTACACATAGTAATATATTACGAGGTCGTCTGCCACTATGTCTAAAAAGAAAGATTTTTGACCAATGTGTACTCCCGTCCATGACATATGGATCAGAGACAGACTACGACCAAGGCACTCGAGAG
>BOPN01001208.1:165000-187500 GCA_017312705.2 Penaeus japonicus
CCGTGGCTCGATATCAATAAAACAGACAGAGACCGGTCACTTATTTCAATATTCATCAGTCAGTCCCGATATTCGACTAACATGGCCATGGTTTTTGTTCCACGTAGCAACATAACCTACCAAGCCCCTAGGTTAGCGTACAGGCCTCATATCCCCATGGTCGGCAGATCAAACCCCGACCAGGCTCGTGGTTTCCGATGGCTGGAGGTCAGCTGTTTGCTCTGCCTGTTCTCTTGTCTCTCTGTGATTTCCCTCTGACCTGATCTGCCTTGAGTTCTTCTGTGGTCTTCTACAATGAACTCAGTGCCCTGCGACGCAAATCTAGCTTATCCTTATCCCTAACCTCCAGTAGGGTAAGATTTCATCCGGTTTTAGCTAATTAGCCACGCCTCCCTCGAAGAATATGCCTCCCTTGGAGAGTAAGCCTCGTGCAATATAACGACCATGTCACTATCAGTGGTAGCATAAGTGTTTCTTTATCGATTCCTAAAACTGTTGATAATAAATTATCTCCTCAGATTTCTGTGAATTTCGCGCATGACCACTACAACGGGATATTTTATGCCTTATCTCCCCTCTTGCATTGGGCACTTCCTTCTTACTCCAGGGTCCTTGATTCACACTTCAAACCATCGTTATTGTTCTCTGAAATCTAGACTTTGTATAATCAGTTCTATTCTAAATATGTAGCATACCTATTTGTTATATTGTGGTGATACACTTGCTTGTGTGTCATGGCACCTAGTGGGTGTTCTTGTAGCTTCCCTCTCCTGATCCCCGGCCCTCTAGCGCATCCGAAATGCCGGTCGTGCCCCATGATGCCACATACACATACAGCGGCAACCATCTTTGTAATGGAATCCACGTGTTTGTTTAACCACACGTCACCTCTCCTAGTTTGAGTCAGAGGCTGGTAACTTCAACGTACAACTTACTCGTCATATATATATATATATATATATATATATATATATATATATATATATATATATATATATATATATATATATATATATATATCTTGTTGAATATGTCGGTAAATTAAACTGCATATATCTTCACGTAGTTAGATCCTAATCATCATGACCATCAACAGAGCTAATTTCCTTTGATTGCCAGTCCTTTCCATCCCAGGCGATTCCTACTGCTGATGAAAAAAAAAAAAAAAAAAAAAAAAAAAATATATATATATATATATAACAGGGATGTTTGTAACACAGACAGACCGGGATAGACATAACTACTACACACGCCTTTATTTCTGCCTCACATGGTTATATTAACCATTGCACTGGTGTTTATTATTTTTTGCGTCTTGTACATTATTGAATGAACCTTGCTTTCAATGTACGAAGACACATGCTCTCCCTCTATCTATCTCCTCTATTCTCTTTCCTGCTCTCTTTGCAATTGTGCCTTTTGTGTGTGTGTGTGTGCGTGTGTGGATGTGTGTGTGTGAGTGAGTCTGTGTGTGTGTTTAATGAATGTAAGCCTGATTCACTTATTGTCTTAACACCGCCCAACAGCAAGGTGGCAGCGATGATTGAAATGGCTCCAAAACCAAGAAGGGCAAAAACCAGGTTTCCCTTATCTGTTGGGGTGAAGCGGGGATCAAACATAGGCTACATTTTCTCTCGTAGAAATTAGAGAATATTTCATGTTCTACTTGCATCCTCTTCGTTAATCTACCTACCTATCATGTCACCTTGATAGACGACATAGAGGAGCAAGGCTTCAATAAGCAAGGAAACCACCTGTAGATGATATTAAGTAAAATCACATGATTAGGAACATGACATGACCATTATGTAAGTGATCAAATAGAATAGTAAGACAATAATAAATGTAAAACTGCATGAAGGACCACTCTTCTACGCCTTTTGAATGCAGAAAATTGAAAAAAACAAACTCATCTTTGGTCGATTGGACAGCAGATAATCTAATATGGTGATCAAAATAAAGAGTTTCTATCAACCATCACAGAGTAGCAAGTAAGAGCTTTTGACCTTTTTTGTTCGAAAAAGAAGAAAGAAAACATCTTCGGTCAACTGACAAAGCAGATAATCAGATATAGTGATCAAAATAAAGGGTTTTATCAGTCATCACAGAATAACAAGTCTGCAAACTTTTAACCATGTTCGGCGTTAACACATAGTAAATATAATTCAAAGACTTTTACCAGGTAGAGGACGCCGATGGCTATGGTGCCGGCCTTCAGAGGCAAGCAGCCACAGCACCGCACCTCGCCCTTGCTGACCGCTGGCGGAGCTTGCGGGACTCCGGGTGCAGGACTTACTGGGTTCAGCTGCACGGTCTCCGGCTGGTGGTCCATACAAGGAAAGAGGGATATCAGTATTCATATGTAAATATACAGATTTACGTATTTTTATATACATGTATATGCAAGCATGTGTGTGTGTGTGTGTGTGTGTGCATATAATGGGTGTGCATAAGGATAAACGTGTGTGTGTATATGTATATATGTATATGTATAATATGTATATATATATATATATGTAAATATATATGTATGTATATATATATATGTAAATATATATGTAAGTATATATATATATATATGTAAATATATATGTATTTATATGATTATATACATATACATACACACACACACACACACATATATATATGTATATATATATATATATATATATATATATATATATATATATATATATATACATATATATATATTTATATATATATATATATATATATATATATATATATATATATATATATATATATATACATATATATGTGTGTGTGTGCATATTATGTATATATGTACATACATACATATATAAATACATATATATATGTATATATATGTATATTACATATATATGATATATATAATTGATATATATATATATATATATATATACATACATATATATCATATATATACATATGAACAGAGTTCATATGTATATGAATGAGACTGAATATTCAGTCTCATTCATACCTTTCTTCTAAATATATAGATATATATATACATATATATATATATATATATATATATATATATATATATATATATATATATATATATATATATATATATATATATATATATATATATATATATATATATATATATATGTATATATATATATATATATATATATATATATATATGTATGTATACATACATATATATATATATATATATATATTTCATTTATTTATTCATATAATGTTATCCTGACTGAATGCAAGGTGCCTTGCGCATATAGCTCAATCTGGTAAAGCACGTTCATCTTAGAGAGGATCACCTTTGTGCATGCATGGAAGATAATTACAGCAAGATTGAACAGGCCTTGAGAAAAGCCTATTCATGTTATAATACATTTTACATCTGTTCGGAAGATGTCCCAGCAAGTGCATGGTGGCAATGTATTTAACGTATTCAAAGGAAATCACTTAGACATACTTAGACACCACGAACACGCCACTGAACACTGTCAAGTCCCACTGAACTTGCATCGCCTTCAGTGCTATGACAGTTCTTCGCTTTCATTAACTGATTTAGAGACTGAAGAGTAGGAGAAAGAGAGGAGACTAAGAGGAAGTAGATGAAAAAGAAACAATAATTACTAACTGCAAGTGTCTTTTCCTCCGTAAAGTATTTTCTTACACGAAAAACTCGATTTTCTATACAGAAGTACCGCCAATACCCATAAAGACCGCAAAATGGGAAATTTACGTACCTTACACCGTTCAACCACGGAATAAATGTAATCAAATAACACTAGAAGAAACTTGGAAGCTTAGTAGTAATTTTCTATATTCCCTTTAGTCTTTAAGAAACAGCTATTAACCCATTGCGTACGGGTGTCATGACATACATGACGTAGGAGCTTTGGCCTGACGACGGGCGTCATGACGTACACGACGTTCGGGGATTTTGGATCACTGTGCTATTTTATTTTGCTATGAAAAAGGAATGAGTGATGATGGGTACTGCAGTCCTAATTACTATAATTACCGTAATATCGCGCAAGCTTAACGTCCAAAACCTAGATGGCACCACTTTTTTCTAGCACCAGCAGGTGAGAGCCTTTGAATGGCACCCATCCACGGTCTTTAGCATGCACTGTCTCTATAGAGCGATGGCACACACTAAAGTTATTAAACCTTTGCCTAAAGTACCGCCGATGAAGGATGTGTAGGCAGAACGAGAAGAGGAAGGTGACTCAATCCATACCCAGTGTCTAAATGTGCTCCTGTGCCAATATGGATGTCTTTCACTGTGGCACTCACAGTCACAAGCACAGGTTTCATTCCTCTTCCCTACCTCTTCTTGTTATCTTTATTGTAGGTGGTTATATGTTTCGTATTCGTTCATGACAGCACAAAAATACGAAAAAATAAAGTTGCCTTTTGTCCTCCCATAAAACAGCAATACTTCTATCACATTGAGTATAAAGAAAATAATGAGCTAATATGGATAACATACTACAATTTTAGTCAACTGCAGCACTGATAGAGCCTGTCATACGGCACATATAAGTCTCTAAACTCAATAAAACACACAAAAAAATAAAACACAAAACCGCTCTAGTTTTACAATGAATGACTGAAAGAGATTTGGATGCTTCAAATTATATTGCTTCAAGTGGTCTCTCTCTAAAATAAAACCTATCCTGGAGGCTGGGCAAGCAAATTTATCTCCGTCTGCAATGGGTTAATGCTACATACGGCGCTGTAATCCTTTATATAGTCCTGGTTACGGGGGTTGCCGGACAACAAACATCGAGCTAGTTTTATTTAGATTATGCCTTTATTTTTCTTATTCATTTTGAGTTGGTATTGATGTTTATACATGAGGATCATGTCATGACAGACACTACCGAATGAAATCTAATTGCCTTGGATGAAATAACACTATAACTTAATCCACATTTTGCAAAGCTAGCAATGTGCCTTGTCCGTCTATCTCTTTATCTCTAGGAAGTAAGTACTCGATGAGTCTTATCAAGTTCTTTGGGGAGTACAGGCTATGATCACATTTCGCTTTCAATCACTTTCTTTCTCTCTCTTTCTCTAGCTTTCTCTAGCTCTCTTTTTCGATTCTCTCTCTAGCGCTCTCCCCCTCACTCTCTATCTATCTACTCTTTCTTGCTCTTTGACTATGAACTAGGAAGAGATCAAGACAATTGGGCATTAGTCAAATACAGTTACATATCTCTTGGAATGCCTGCAGAGTCACAAACCCTGCATAATTTGATGCACTTAAAGGAAATGTTCACTATTCATTGTGTCCAGCATGGATGTGTAGCTCTTCTCAATGGCTATGTTTCGTATGTACACTTAGTTAGGAATGGGTTTAATACTTGTATAAACTCCCAGATGTCCAGCACCATGTGCTTCGATCGACCTTTCAGTTGATCGAAGTGACTATAGGAACTAGCATAATTCGCCTATAAAATATTAATTCTGCTCCTGGTAGGATGAATGTCACCGCATTTCCTCCATCGTCATTTCTAAGTTTAACATACTTGGGGGACTCTATA
Organism: Penaeus japonicus; assembly: GCA_017312705.2. Taxonomy (NCBI): domain Eukaryota; kingdom Metazoa; phylum Arthropoda; class Malacostraca; order Decapoda; family Penaeidae; genus Penaeus; species Penaeus japonicus. The sequence goes on from BOPN01001208.1 coordinate 170,538, forward strand.
GCCAGACACCCTGCTCTATGTGGCCTCCCAAATACTGTAAACCGAAACGGAAACCGACTTTTGGATCTCATGTGCCACAATCAATTCACCCGCTGGGATGCAGCTGGAAGCAATACACTCTCGGGGAGGTACTCAAGACCATATCCTTACGCCCGGACTTGCTGTAACCCAGCTGCGTTCATCTGTACCTGCCCCCTTCTCAGACCGCTTTGCCTTCAGGCCCTGTTGGACGTCGCCCGTTCATAATCGTCCCCGCATCAATATCCCCTCGAAGTACAGTCCGACATATATTACATATACGTCATCCCTTCTTCACACATGTGATTTAGTGTCCTGAGAGACTGTATACTTCTCTTTTGCCAGATCTCTGCAAACCCTTTTTATCCGGTTACATTCTTCCATCCTTATCCTCCCTAGCCTTATTCGGATATTCCTTTCCCCTTTCCTGTTCCTCTGACCCCCTCTACCTAATCCTGTTGCAGGGCCCGTTTAAAATCCAGGGAGGTTCTCGAGACGTCTCCAGGACAACTGAGGGTACTGTGGGAATTGTGGGCACTGTGGGTCCTCCCCTCCCTCCCCGTAAAGGGGAGGGAGGGGGTAATATGGTGTTATTTTTCTTTTTTCCCTTTTTAATGATTGGATTAAGAATAGCTTTTGATAGTTCTTTTCTAACTTATACCTAATTGTAGTACTCGTGTTTGTGACCGTCCACATTAAGCTGGATTATCTTTTTCTTAAATGATCTCTTTTATTGTCTAATACAATACATTTTGATTATCAGAATTTTGGTCACCTACTTTTATATCTTAAATATCATTTGAGCTATTTTTCCTATGGAACTTTTTTAGCTGCGAGAAATGCCACGTGAGTGTATTTTAAGGGCATTGCCCTGTGTATGTAATGCATCTTTATTATTTCATCGGATATGTATTAATTAATGAAAACAAATATGGTGAAAACATTCGCCGTGTTTGGATGTTTTTTGTTTAGTTTTTGTCCATTTTTCGTGTATCTATTTTTAATTAATTCATTTACACTTTATCTTTTCATTGTTAACTGATGTTATTGTAATGGTGTGAAAATGATTTTTCGTCAGCGGCTCGCCACCTATAGTTTACTCTGGCGACGCGGGAGTAGCCAAAAGAAAGCCAGTTAGGACAAAGCTGGACGTGCTATTGTAACAATCTTGTTGGGAAAAAATATGCTGACCAACACCAGCCAGAGACGCCCCATTTTTTTCTTTTTCTTTCTTTTCTTTGGTTTTAACTGTTGTCTTAAGGATTTGGGGGTCATTTTTATATATTCTGTCCATACTTTTAATACCCTTTATCATCTTAAAGGCCCTCTTAAAGGAACATACACCTGGTGCCCGGATCCAAGAAAGTCGGTCGCAAATCTACCTTGGTCCATTTGTGATTACTATTACATCCAGATCCACGAAGCAGTTTTAACAATGACTGTGTAGGAACGTCATTACACTGGTCGACCAATGAGAAGCACGCTTTCAAAATACGTCCTCCAATCACCGCCCAGTAATATAACACAGTCGTGCTCAATTTCTTGGAAAATACCCTCCTCTTCACCTCTTATCTACTGGGATAAATGAGCTGATTTTGGCTCTGCTAAAACAACAATGGTGTTGAAATCAGTTCATGAAGGGCACGGAGAACTGGAATAGAATAGACCTTCAGAACTGACACGGAAATCTTAAAAATGCCGTAAATAGTATATGACACTGCCTGCCGATCGGAGAATCCTATTTCAAGGAACTGTTGTTGTGTTTTTTTGTTGTTTTTTTCGGATGTCTGATAAGCTCTCATCTATGTTAAGAGAGGATAAAGGTAACAGAGATCATCCTAAAAGTGTGGTGAAATTTAAATCACTATTATCACAACATTGCTTCCTTTTTAGTGGTTCTACGCTAGCCCCGACCTCCGCACTTGTCGATGCTTTGGCAAAGGCTAATAATTTCCCGATATGGGCTTTCTGCAAAGTGCATGCTGGTTTATATTTACATTTTACATATATTTTTCTGAGAAAACCAGTAAGAGTGATATACATTTAATATCATTATTGTTAGCATTATTATTATTATTGTAGTGTGATGTCCGTGTTAACCCAGGGGCCCCGTCCCAGTTCATCAAGTCAAAGGTGAAAACTTATTTGCCCTCCCTTGATGCTGGCCAGGGAAACAAGCGCTAAGGGCCTGGCTAACCCCTGTCAATTCAAAACCCTGAAAGTGGTAGCGTGGGGGAGGGAGTTTGAATCAGTTAAATGGGTGTATTCCAGCGTGACAATCTCTTTCTGATGCTCAGCCTAATAAAACAATTCTAAAAATAAGTGAAAAATACTAGTAAAATATAAAATGCCAAAACATGTGCAGAAGGCACTTTAAATGATTAAGGCTGCCGTATGCTAAAACTAAAGAAAAGATACTCCCGAGTGGAGTATCTGGCAGAAGGCTTACCAATAAAAACAAAGGCTAGATCAACAACACGCCACTGCTGAAGGCTTCAGAATTGACAAAATCTAAATACGGCAGAAGAGAAAACAACAGTCTGGTGAACTAAAATGAAATAAAAACAGACTTCCTACCACAAAGTATAAAAAAGATTAAGTAAAAGGAATCCAGCCAAGTTCAATAAAAAGGTCTGATCAGATTTAATAAAAATGTTCTTTTAGATCACGTCCAGCTCCTAAGCAAAGAATGTCAGGCACTTCAGTACTTAACTCTTGTCTTCGTGATCGTATCCCCGTTGTTCACTTCCTTGGCACGACACAGATAATCCAAAAATGGCGACACAGCCGGTTAACTACTCTGGAGGACTGGGGTAAAGGAAACACCCTCGTTGACTGTCTGACCGTCTCTGCTTTATTGTTTTAAATCATGGTAAACATTGCCTCGGTGATGTCAGAGGCATACATCTTAATAAATTGATAAATGTATAAATATCAATAAAAAGATACCATAAAAAGAAGGTATAAATATAAAACAAAACCCCTAAAATCATAAAAGCATAACCTAAAATCTAAAATAAATAAAACGAAGCAAAAATGAAAAGCATAAAACGTTTCCCCTAAAGTTTAAAATAAAATCAAAGAAACATTGAGACCATAAAAGTTCATGAAGTATTAAAATACAAAAAATAAAACTTGGTGACAAATAAAACCATTCAATAAGAGGTCTCGTAACATAAAAATAAAATAAAAGTAATTACAGAAAACTTCAGTTAAAAGGGAAACTAATCTAAAATGACGAACAAATAAAATGAAAGATAATAAATTAAAAAAAAAAAGAAACAGGCGACAGGCAACGTCCAGTCCTCCGGCCAGGACAGCCAGAACGGGAGAGCAGAGAGCGCGCCTGCTCGCGGAGAGCGCGAGATGCAGCATCTGGCCACCTTACATTATTAATACTATTCTCATTATGTAGTGGTGATGAATTAGTGTTTGCCTACGCTCTCAACTACCGAACAGTCCACTGTCAATAATTCTACTGCCGTCACTGCTGGACATCGTGCTATCCTGACATTGCCCTGTCAGGAACCCTGATATTGATGTTCAGGGTGTTTCATTTAAGTTACTAAAGGGAAGCACCTCTTCAGACTCGACTGAACAGAACAGGTCCATTGACTGAACAACCAAGTGGCAAGTATCAAAATTCAGTATGAAGGTCACCCCCAAAGGTTTGTCTTTCTCTGCCTGCTTCAGGAGAATAAGTATGACGTTCCTGCTTACAGTCTCCACAAATAGGTTTGGATGATTCAGAGAGCCTAAGACCACTTGACTGGTTGTTCAGTGAACTTGACCAGTATTTTTCTGCTCATATTATTGGCTCTGAAGACGAGTTCTTCGTTTTACCAGAGACGGCTGTCCAAGAAGCAAAAGAGTTGTGTGCATCCTGCTCTCAAGAGTCTGAAGGATCTACCCCACAGGTGGCACCTGTTGACTCATTTCCTGGGATGATCTCTATGGACATGGAGCTTGGGCATCTGTCATCATCATACCGTGACATGCTGTTGGAGAATTTACAACTGTATCCAGTCATATTTAGTGGAGACAGTTCCTCCATTGGCATAGTTCCTGGGGTACAGCAGGAAATAGTCACAAACGTTGACCAGCTTGTATGTGTGCAGCAATGACGATTACCCCAGGAAACTAAGGAGATTATCCACCTTGAGTGTGACATTTTGGTTGCTCAGGGGGTCATTGAGCCATCTACCTCCCCTTGGTTGTCCATGGTCGCACTTGTGAGGAAGAAAGATGGTGGAATTAGAGTCTGTATTGACTTCAGGGCTCTTAATGCAGTCACTGTCTCAGATACATTTCCTCTATCCAGAATCGAACTTCTTGATAGTTACTTAGGGTGGCCCTGATTCACGGTTCTTGATAGCAGAGTGGAATACTTGTCAGTGGAATTGACACCTAGGGATTGGCCCAAGACTGCTTTCGCCTATGGCACCGGCTTTGTGCGTTTTCGCAAAATGCCCTTTGGCCTTTTAACAGCCCCCACCACCTTCCAACACACCATGAGCATTGTACTGTCTCCTGTACTAGACCATCACACTTTGGCTTAATTGAACCATGTGTGGTGACCTCTACTTCTTTTTAGAGCCACATGGAACATCTAGGTGAAACCTTCCAGTTCTTGCATGATGCTGGTCTCAAACTTAACCTCAGTAAGTTTGCTTTGCCCAAGCAGAAATCGACTTTCTTGGATTTATGGTCTCTGGAAATGGAGTGGCACTGTATCTTAAGCCTGCGTGTTTTTCAGAAGGCACATAGGATTTGGCAGTACAGCGACACCAGTTTGACCAGAAAAAATGCTTCTTTCCTATGAGCTCCAGAGCAGGAAGATTCGTTTCAGACCCTTAAGAATGCTTTCGTTGTCTGTCCCTGTCCTATAGCTTCCAGATTTTTTGCTCTTTGAAGTGCACACATACACCTCAGCCCAGGCTCTGGGTTCTGTGTCATGCGAGATGAGTATGTGGAACCTGTTACCCCACTAATAATCAAGAGCCCTTGCTGTTGTTGAAGTTGTAAGGGCTTTTAACCCTTATGTCTATGGGCAACCTTTCATCATTATTACTGACCATCGCCCCCTGACATTTGTGTTCTATTTCTGGCCTACTTATGTACTGTTTTAATTTTGGCCGACTATTGTATTCGGTATCATTATTGGCCACTGTTAATTCACAATGAGATTTCTTGTCTTTTACATTATTACTTTTGTCACTCTCAGTATACTTATCATTTGATTTATGCTGCTACACAATGAGAATATCCAGTCTATTCCCCCTTGTCTGCGATACTTATCCTTTCTTCTCTTCCACAGTTGTATTGTAAAACCTAGGCCAGCCAGGTTCATGTCTCTACCTGCCAAAGATGTCAGTTCTTATGGTTGCTCTCTGGATGGTTATCTCCGCAACCCCGGTGTTGGGGAGGGCTGTAGTGAGGCATTAGTGCTTGCCACCGTCCTGAACTACCGAATAGCCCACTGCCCCTTTTAGCCATTTGTCCAGCCACCCGCTTGTTTGCAATGCACGGCGCCACTGACCGCCGCGTCTTACTGGACGCCCTCTCTCTCTATGTGACTGTCATATAGGCAGGATATTGTCTGTCTGTCCTCTCAGCCCCTGACGGCGAAGGGATAAAGGATCTACCGGGACAAGACCGAGGATGGATTACAGAACTCGCTGTGTGATCTGGCCAGTTTGCTAGGTTATAAACATATTAAGGAGAGAATGTTGAATTTTTATTTGATTCCATTTGGAGAACAATAAACCAATGCTTGTCTATTGTCTTATTTTTTTATCACTCATTACCCAGCTCGATACCAATCTCTGCATTCCTACATAACAATCATTATGGAATATAATGATCAGAAACAACAATGGGACATGATTTTAAACAATATTTTTGTATGGTGAGCAGGGGACATAAACTTATGTTAGTTAGGAGACATTATATTTGCTGGATGAGTGGTGAAATTATATTTACTTCATAAATCTAACTTTAAAAAAAACCATGTATACACAAAGAAGCATATGAACACAAACCTAGATGTATGTATTATATATACATGAAGGTATGACTGTAGATAGACATCAGTGACAGCAGGATGTGTGTGCGTGTTTGTGTGTACAACACCAGCAGAAAATACATAATGAAATAACCAGAGCTTTCATAACAAAACGCATCAGCTTTTACGATAAAACCAGATGATGCCAGCGTGAGCCACGCATGGCGACATTGCACCTCTCCATGCATGCACCGAAGGTAGAGTCAGAGGAGGAAGGCCCAAAGGAAGAGCTGTAGGAGGATATAAGGCTGAATGTAGTGCTGGAAGAGGAAGGCCCAAAGGAAGACCTGGAGGAGGAAGGCACAGGAAAAGCCGGAGGAAGAAGACCTAAAGGAAGAGCCAGAGGAGGAGGAAAGCCCGAACGAAGATCCGGAGGAGGAGGAAGGCCCAAACAAAGAGCCAGAGGAGGAAGGAACTGAGGAAAATCCGGAGGAAGAAAAGCTAAAGGAAGAGCCAGAGGAGGAGGAAATCCCGAATGAAGAGCCGGAGGAGGAGGGCCCAAAGGAAGAGCTGGAGGAGGAAGGCCCAAACAAAGAGCCAGAGGAGGAAGGAACTGAGGAAAATCCGGAGGAAGAAAGCCTAAAGGAAGAGCCAGAGGAGGAGGAAATCCCGAATGAAGAGCCGGAGGAGGAAGGTCCAAATGAAGAGCCAAAGGAGAAAGTCCCGAAGAAAGAGCCGGAGGAGGAAGCCCAGAGGAAGAGCCGGGGGAGAAAGTCCCTAAGGAAGGCCAAAGAGCTATAGGTGGAAAGCCTGAAGGAAGAGCTGGAGGAGGAAAGCCCGAACGAAGAGCCGGAGGAGGAGGGCCCAAAGGAAGAGCCGGAGGAGGAGATAGGGCTGAATGTAGTGCTGGAGGAGGAAGGCCCAAAGGAGGAGCCGGAGGAGGAGGAAGGCCCAAACAAAGAGCCAGAGGAGGAAGGAACTGAGGAAAATCCGGAGAAAGAAACGCCCGAGGAGGAGGAAAGCCCGAACGAAGAGCCGGAGGAGGAGGGCCCAAAGGAAGAGCTGGAGGAGGAAGGCCAGAACGAAGAGCCAGAGGAGGAAGAAACTGAGGAAAAGCCGGAGGAAGAAGGCATATAAGAAGAGCCAGAGGAGGAGGCAAGCCCGAACGAAGAGCCGGAGGAGCAAGAAACTGAGGAAAAGCCGGAGGAAGAAGGCATATAAGAAGAGCCAGAGGAGGAGGCAAGCCCGAAAGAAGAGCCGGAGAAGGAGCAAGGCCCGAACGAAGAGCCGGGGGAGGGAGGCCTAAAGGAAGAGGCGGAGGAGAAAGGCCCGAACGAAGAGTCGGAGAAGGAAGTCCTGAAAGAAGAGCCGGAGGAGGAAGGCCTAAAGGAAGAGGCGGAGGAGGAAGGCCCTAACGAAGAGTCGGAGAAGGAAGTCCCGAAAGAAGAGCCGGAGAAGGAAGTCCCGAGTGAAGAGGAGGAAGAGCCGGAGGAGGAGGAAGGCCCGAACGAAGAGCCGGAGGAGCAAGGCCAAAGGAAGAGCCGGAGAAGGAGTAAGGCCCGAACGAAGAGCCGGAGGAGGAAGGCCAAAGGAATAGGCGGAGGAGGAAGGCCTAAAGGAAGAGGCGGAGGAGGAAGTCCCGAAAGAAGAGCCGGAGTGGAGCCAGCATCTCAGCACATGGCTTGACTGTGCACCGTTCGAGCCAGCAGCTGCGAAGAAAAAAAAGTCGGTCTCAGACTCTTTGTCCTTCGTTGATTGACTGACTATTTGTGAAGTGTACTCAAATGTTTTTGTGTCATAATATCAACACGTGCCTCTATGTGTGCTGTATATGTGCATGTGTCTGTGTTTGTGTATATGTATGTATGTACACATACGCATACATACATACACACACACACACACACACACACACACATATATATATATATATATATATATATATATATATATATATATATATATACATATATATATATATATATATATATATATATATATATATATATATGTATATATATGTATATATATATATATATATATATATATATATATATATATATATATGTGTGTGTGTGTGTGTGTGTGTGTGTGTGTGTGTGTGTGTGTGTGTGTGTGAGTGTATACATATATATATATATATATATATATATATATATATATATATATATATATATGTATATATATATATATATATATATATATATATATATATATATATATACATATATATATACATACATATATATGTATATATATATATATATATATATATATATATATATATATATATATATTATATATATAAATATATATATCATATATATAAATATATATCTGCATATATATATATATATATATATATATTTATATATATATATATATATATATATATATATATATATATATATATGTATATATATACATATATATATATATATGTATATATATGTATATATATATATATATATATATATATATATATATATATATATATATATATATATGCATTATATATATATATATATATATATATATATATATATACATATATATTCATATATACATATATATTTGTATGTATATATGTGTATGTGTATATGTGTGTGTGCATGTATGTATGTGTACGCATAGGTGTGTGTGTGTGCCTGTGTGTATGTATGTATATTCAACAACGGTGTTATTCTCCAGTGACACACTTACCTTTATACAGAATTCGATGACGACGTATAGGAAGTAGAGCCTGATAGTAGCAATTAAAAGGCCAATGATAGCAGCAGGGCCAATCGATAATGTTGAATATAAGATTCCCAGGATTCCAAGGCCAACGTTGATACCTTCCCAGATGATCCAGGGAACGATCAAGCCATGACGGTTCTGAAATAAAGGAATCTTAGACGATTTCTCTCTCCTACTCTGTCTCTCCTTCTCTAGCTCTACAACTCTTTGTCTTACTCTCTCCCCCGTGCTTTCTCTCCCCTTCTCTCTCTCCTACTCCCTCTCTCTTAGTCTCTCTCTCTCTCCTACTCTCTATATCTCTCCTACTCTCTCTTTCTCGCATCTTCTCCAGATCTCTTCTACTCTCTCTCATAATCTATCTCTCTCTCCTAATATATCCTACTCACTCTCTCCTATTCTCTCTCCTTTTCACTCTCTCTTCTATTCTACATCTTACTGTCTCTGTCTCCTACCTGTTCTCTCTCTTATCTACTCTCTCTTCCTCTTTTCCAGTGTCTCTCTCTCCTACTCGTTCTTTTTCTCAGCTGCTCTCCAACTCTCTCTCCTATTTTCTATCTCTCCAACTCTCTCTGTCCTATTCTCTATCTTTCAAACTTTCTTTCTCCGACTCTCTCTGAAAGCACTGCACTCTGTACATTGCATTACTTGTAACGCCGTATCTGAGAACAGCTGATTAAGTTCTGTTATCCAATATATATAATTGTATATGCATTCATATAACTGTACTAATTATTTTAGTCTTAATGTCTTTGTTCTATAAATATATATCTACGCTTCTCGCGGGCCGCCCAAGCGCGCCACGCCTTTTTCACGTATAAACAGTACAACCACTGTACTCAGAGGCCATACTCTACCGAACCATATAAAGCAATAGGCCTCACATTGACGTCACGTAGGAATTCATGTAACAATCCTACGGGCCTGAATATAAACGCTCCCCTCGGAAAGTCTCACCAGACAAGGGGGACACCGAGGGAGTTCCATAGCTCCACTGTACCATTTGCTGCCCAAGAATAAACCCTGTTAACCTGAACTTTCGTCTGAAATTCTCCTCGCTACCACGGTGTCACCCTGACACCTTTACCTGAGATTGCTGAACGAGACTCTGTCAAGAAACGCCTGCTGACCACACCATTCGGCCACCTTACACTCTCTCCTACTCTCTCCACTACTCACTCTCTTTCTCCCACACACACTCTCTCTATCTTTCTTTCATTCTTCCTTTCTCTCGCTTTTTCTCTCTCTCTCTCTCCCTCTCCCTCTCATACCCTTTTTCCTTCATATCCTCTCTTTCTCTCACACTCTCTCTATCTCTCTCAGTCTCACTCTCACTCACTTTCACTCTCTCTCTCTTTCTCTCTCTCTATCTCTCTCTCTTTCCTATCATCGTTCTCTTTCATATGCCCTCTCTCTCTTACCATCTCTTACTGTGAGGGGTGCTCACAGAAGGTTTTTTGAAGCCAAAGTCTGGTTGTTCTTTACTCCTTTATTGATGGATAACGGTAATATAGAGATAAGTACTAGGGTAGCGATGGCTTGTCAGATGTCTCTTGTTGGGCTGGCGTGTCTCACGGCAGATTCGGGGTAGCGGTAGGCTAGCTGACCGATCCCCGCCGGAGAAGCTGGAGTCCGTGAGTGTAGGGCAGAGTGGTGTCTCTGTAGCAGACGGCGATCGCATCCCGACGCACCACCGCATTGGTCAATCAAGGAGCACCACACCTCGTGCAATATAGCCCGGGCTAAGGGAAGCCTTCGCAAATCTCTCTGAACTGAACTGAACTGAACTGAGAAAACGGCAGTACATCCCAGACCTCACGCCGCGACGCCGCCACGCGAAACAACCTCGACAACTGCTATACCGACACATATTCAGTACTTAAGTAATAAACTAGAAAATCATTACAGAGTTTCTGTTACCAACCGACATCTCTGACGGAGTGGGTGAGAATGGTTGACTGACCTCAGGTCGACCTTTTATCTAACCTGCCGGGTCGCAAATAAAGAGATTCTTAATCGGGTTTTCCTGGTTGGACAGTTTCCTCGTCTTTATAGAATATCGTGACCACGTGATGTTTGACTGTCTCACATATTTGTCGACTACTGATATAGGTTTGTCCTCAAGCCATTAAGCTGAAGTCGTCCTTGAAGGGCAAACTTTTCAACTTTGTAAGGTTCAGGTCAACCTGGTGTCTGCGTGTCGTCGTTGGCGCGTTGTCCCACGTGGATTCCGGTTCTTCATTTTCTATAACCTTCTTTACTTGGCTACTGTTAATCTGCAGGCGGGCCTTCCACGTTATTAATTGAGGCTCTTCTTCGACGGGTGCTACAATCTTAGTTGCTGGGAAATGACAGCCATGCTCTCTCTTCTGGGCGTTTTTGGCGACGCTACTTCTGAGCTTCCGAACTGTATTGTCTTGGACGACCGCATTCTGGGCCTCGTTTCGTGGTTCTTGGTGTTCCGCATATATGATTGATAACCTTATACATACAGGGCCAAGGAAAGAAAGAAGGAAAGACTAACAGAGGGTGGGAGAGGAGTGTGTGCATAAATATAGATTTTAATTTTTTCTTTCTTTCTTTCTTTAGCTATCATTGACTATGTGGAGTTTTAAGGTGATTTTAGTTTTTTTCTAGTAAATATAGATAAAGAAGGCAGTTGCTTGCAGCGACCCACAAGGGACAACTTGAGCTACAAGTTGTCTCACTCTACCTAAGAAGCTTGAACTAAAAGCTTCTCAGGTAGAGTGAGACAACAGTAGTACCTCAGAGGTTAACTTGAACCACTGAAAGTCTCAGAATAAATAAGAGAGAACGCTACAAGGTAATAAAATTTGTGCAAATAACTATCAAATTATTGTCACAGCAAACTTAGGGCGATGAAAGAATCATTGTGGGTGGCACTAGTCGTCCTACCGAATTACTATCTGAAATACAGTCGGAGTGTCAAGTATATTTATGAACAAAATTGTAAGATGAGTTAATGCAAGAGTAAGAGAATGTATTGCGAGTTTATAGAAAGACAATGCTGATAATTATCCACTTTTACTTTCATCAAACTAAGGACGATAAATGATTATTATGGGTGGAGCGTCCTCTACCGAATCAGTGTGTACACATTCATTTCATGCCATGACACAACCGCAGTGTCAAGTGTGTCTCACTTGAACAGAAGCGTGGGATGAGCTAATGTAAGTAAGAAGGATAGACGATGCATCAACAGTAAGGAATGAGTTCGTGAGTTGAAAGTAAACGTGACTGATACAGAGTGTGAGTATATGTATGTATGAGTAAGTAAGATGTGTTATTTCAAGTTCGTATGGAATTATTCCTTCTAAACAAGAAATTTAAATAAATGCTTTACTGAAATTAACCTTTAGCGTTAGTACTTTTCGTAATAATTAGCTAGGACAATAATATTAACCTCATAAATGATCATGAATTCAACATCCGAATAATCATACGATTAATGAATAATGATAATAATGATAAACTGATCCGAATCGAGATTATTCTGTTAAATTTCCAATCAGATAGTTGGCTCGCTGCATGTACAAATGTTATACTACAACCCTTAGCGCCTGCGGCAGTATTTAGGTCAACGTTTTACGCTAAACTGTGTTTGACCAGCTTAAGCGATAAGTATGAATTCGCACCAGAACCATAATGAAAATTATGATAATCACGAAGTTGATCCGAGATGAGAATATTTTGTGTAATAATTGACTCATTGGATAAGACTCACAGTGAAACAAAGCATCTTATAGCAACCCTAGCTCTCTGGCTTTATGTCGGGAAAGTCTTTCACGGCTAATTGCGTTTCTTCGCCATGTAACTTACTTAAGCTTAACTAATGTATATGATACATGAAGGAATTAATTCGAATTTGCCATTTCAATGAGACAATTTAAAATATACCAAATACAAACAATTTGAGAATGATATTAGATTATAGCTAATTAATATGAATAACAAATGGAGAAAGCATAATTCATTTTTCATATTCCATATGGTTAATGCGAATATAAAAAATGAAAGGAAAGAGAGAATAGTGCGCCTTACTTTATCTCTCTCATAACATGATTGCGAAGATTTATCAAAACCAAATAAACCTTATGCGACTGTGCAACGAATCCCGCACGGGTGTGAAGGAACGTTGGTCTTCAAAATAGCAGTTTTATGGGACATCAGGAATGACAATGCTGTTCTGCCAAGCCTTTCTGAAGGTTTCATCGTCGTACCATGGAGGCCTTGCTTGCTAAACAATAAAAACAAATAATATATCTCTAACTCGTGTTTTAACGTCGATGAGTGAAAGCTTGTGATCTGACATCTGTCCCAAGGGTCAATGTAGCGGGGGAGGGGGGTTGGGAAGCGCCGTGGGGGGAAGGGGGGAGGGAATTTATAAATGGAATATTCCTTAAGATACTTAACGAACTTTCAGACTCATGTAGTTTGCATACAGAGTGAGTTGTAGAATTATAGAATTCGATAATACAAACGTGTGATTAACAAATGAAAAAAAATATGGAGCATCATACAAAGAATTGAAACATATGATATAACTTTCTTTGAAGTTATTTTACAGCAAACTATACTATACATTTAATGAAATTATAAAATGATAATTAGTTCGATCACCGATAAGTATGTAATTACTATGTTGAAAGTGGGAGAAAAAAAAACTGCCTAACAGGGCACGTTTTTACTTCTTTCACTGTTAAAACACATAAGTACAAGTATATGGGGGACATAGGAAAACAGAGAAATTAAAGAAATTTGCCCCATTGTATGTCCTTACGGTTTTGTGAAGAAATATCGAGCGGAAACATTTTAAAGAGAAGTTTAAGTGCACAGTTGTGGAGGGGTCCATCTTGTCCGTTGATCTTGTTCTTCCTTGCTCACTGTGAAGCCAGGGCCTTACGTTTCTGGGTGCTCCTATGGCTTTACACCCTAACAATTGTTAACATTGCAGGTTGCACGTAGCAGAACTCTTGCTTCTCTACGCTGTGGCAGGAAGCCTGGGGAATGAGGGACAAAATCCCATGTGAGGTCGCATGGGAAGTGAAGTAGGTTTTTGGTTTTCAGAGAGGTAATATCTCCTTCCAGCTATTTGTAGAGGATCTCGCTTCTGCCACCACTTTGTGAGGGAAACAGAAGGACTTTCCACCGCTGTAATATAGTGACATTTAATTGGGTAGTGATGGCTTGTCGGACGTCTCTTGTTAGGCTGGTGTGTCTCACGGCAGACGCGGGAAGCGGTAGGCTAGCTGACCGCTCTCCGCCGGAGAGGCTGGAGTTCGTGAGGGAGTGTGTGACGGAGTGGGTGAGAGAGAGAGTGGTTGATTGACCTCAGGTCGATCTTATATCTGACCTGCCATGTCGCTATAAAGAGATTCCTAGTTCTTTCCTTTTATCTCTTTCGCTCCTATTTCTCTCTCTCTCTCTCCCTCTCTTTTTCTCTCTCTTATTCTATCTCTCTCCTATTCTCTCTCTCTCTCCTATTCTTTCTCCCTCATATTATCTCTCTCCTATTATCTCTCTCTCCTATTCTCTCTCTCTCCTATTCTCTCTCTCCTATTCTCTCTCTCTCCTATTCTCTCTATCCTATTCTTTCTCTCTCTCCTATTCTCTCTCTCCTATTCTCTCCCTCCTACCAACACTCTCTCTTATTCTCTCTCTCTCTTTCTTATTCTCTCTCTCTCTTATTCTCTCTCTCTTATTCTCTCTCTCTCTTATTCTCTCTCTCTCTTATTCTCTCTCTATATATATTATTCAGTTTCTTTCCTTTTATCTCTTTCGCTCTTATTTCTCTCTCTCTCTCCCTCTCTCTTTCTCTCTCTTATTCTATCTCTCTCCTATTCTCTCTCTCTCTCCTATTCTTTCTCCCTCATATTATCTCTCTCCTATTATCTCTCTCTCCTATTCTCTCTCTCTCCTATTCTCTCTCTCCTATTCTCTCTCTCTCCTATTCTCTCTATCCTATTCTTTCTCTCTCTCCTATTCTTTCTCTCCTATTCTCTCTCTCTCCTACGTCTACACTCTCTCTCTCCTATGTCTACACCCTCTCTCTCTTGTCTACACCTCTCTCTCGTCTATACTCTCTCTCTTGTCTACACTCACTTTCTCGTCTACACTCTCTCTTTCCTACTCTCTCTCTCCTACTGTTTCTCTCCTTGTGAGAATTATACAGAATGCTTAATACAGCAAATAGATCATATACAAATATCATATGAATATAGCACTCCAATTAGCAAGGCAATGGCCGGGTCAGATCAGGTCAACTTTGACTGATAGGTAATTCGCACATAGTTGCCTTCCAAAGTACCTACACCCTCAAAAAGAGCTTAATACCCTCGTCTGCCACGCCTCCTGTATTCCAGACTGCCTTCCCGCATAACCATGGTTGGGGACGGCGGATGGAAACCCCTTCCATATAAGCAGGAAATCTGGAACATGCAGACAGACCGGGAATCAACTGCCTTACCACTGACGCCTGATTTCTCTGCCTGTTTATACGTGTTGTGATAGTGTTTATTACTGTGATCTTTGTGCTGTAGTGTATATTATCTATCGTATACCATAACGTCAGACTATCTGTGTTATGGAATAAACCTGAACTGTACAAACCCTGTGTCTGGTAGCAACTACCTTATTTGTGGTGGGTTATTAGTTACAACAGACTAAGACACCAGTCACACACCTTACTCTCTCTTTCTCTCATACTCTGTGTTGTGTGTGTGTGTATTTAATGAAGGTGAGCATGATTCATTTACCTTTACGGCACCGAACAACAGCAAACTGGCAGTGATGGTTGAAATGGATACAATAACAAGGGCCACCTTCATCGGCACTGTCAAATCTGGAAAATAATTATTCATATATGTATATATTTATGAATATATATGTATATATATATATGTATATATATATACATATATACGTATGTATGTATGTATATATATATATGTATGTATGTATATACATATATATACTGTATATATTTATTTATTTATTTATAGGCTACATTTTTTTCTCGTAAAAATGATAATGATATTTCACGTTTTCTTTGCATCTCCTTCGCTAATCTATACATGACGCCATGACTTACTATGCATGTCAAATTGACAGACGATGTAGATGAGCAAGACTTCCAAAAGCAAGGAAATCAACTGTAGGTGATATTAATTAAATCACATGATTATACAAATGGTCAAGTTGATACCTAATGATAGAATGGTAAGACAATGATAAATACAAATATTTACCTCCCTGACCGGGACTCGAACCCGCGCCGTAAGATCGACAGGCACGGTTGATACCTCTCGGCTACATGACCCGTCAAAAGAGATGTTCAACCAGACGCCTTATGAGATGTCATGGACATTACCTATGTGTTCTTATCAGAACAGTGATAGCGAATTTTTACGAACATCTCCCGCGGGCGCTCGGCAGCCACGGAATCACAAATTCAAGTCCCAAATCAAGTTACCAAGGTTATATGTGTGAGAAGATGGTAGAATGCAGTAACGCATTTTAATATATACAAATATTTACCTCCCTGACCGGGACTCGAACCCGCGCCGTAAGATCGACAGGCACGGTTGATACCGCTCGGCTACATGACCCGTCAAAAGAGATGTTCAACCAGAAGCCTTATGAGATGTCATGACATTAACGGTGTGTTCTTATCAGAACAGTGATAGCGAATTTTTACGAACATCTCCCGCGGGCGCTCGGCAGCCACGGAATCACAAATTCAAGTCCCAAATCAAGTTACCAAGGTTACATGTGTGAGAAGATGGTAGAATGCAGTAACACATTTTAATATATACAAATATAATCAAATAACTTGATTTGGGGCTTGAATTTGTGATTCCGTGGCTGCCGAGCGCCCGCGGGAGATGTTCGTAAAAATTCGCTATCACTGTTCTGATAAGAACACATAGGTAATGTCCATGACATCTCATAAGGCGTCTGGTTGAACATCTCTTTTGACGGGTCGTGTAACCGAGCGGTATCAACCGTGCCTGTCGATCTTACGGCGCGGGTTCGAGTCCCGGTCAGGGAGGTAAATATTTGTATATATTAAAATGCGTTACTGCATTCTACCATCTTCTCACAATGATAAATGTAAATTTGCCTAAAGGGTCACTACTATACCCCTTTTGAGAGTTGAAAAGAAAAACTCATCTTTGGTCGATT
>BOPN01001208.1:195000-197500 GCA_017312705.2 Penaeus japonicus
GAAGGAACAAATTTATTGTTAAGATTCCACGAGTGTGAATCTTATTAGGCAAACATGCCAAATAAGCGGGCAGCCATAAGTAGGGAATGCTAGGGAGCCGTTCTGCAGCAAAAAGGCAGAGCGCATTAACTCCAAATTCCATGTTTTGAGAAAATCGATGTTAAAGGTTTGGCTGCATGTATATTTACTCCTATCATTGTTATCGATATACAAAACTGACCATACCTTTATTAACATTTAGACACCATGATGGTTGTATCAAAATTCGTCTTTAAATGACGATTCGACAGATACCAAATTCATAAAAATCGAATCTTTGGAGTTAATGCGTTCTGCCTTTTCACTGCAGTGTTGTGGCAACTGTAAGAGAATTCAGCTTTGGAAAAACGACAAGGAATATATCTGGTTTTATGTAGCAACGTTAATAGAAGTTTTTCTCTGAGGCTTTAGACAACACATGAGATGTATCTACATAAAGAGAAAATATGTGCATGTTTTTCTCCCTTTTACATGGTTACAAGTGTTCTCACAGTCATCTTTATATACCAGAGATGTCATATGGTACCTTGATGACTTTTCTCTTTATTTTTTCCTTAATGTTTGAATTACAAGAGGGACAGGGAAATGTTCTATTTCGCAACTTCTTATTTATTATTTACTCAGTCTCGGCCTAACATAGCCTACCTACCAGAATGAAACACAGATCTTTTCTCATTAATACGATCACCAGACCGGCATATGTGCTTCTTTTAACTGTTGATGATAAGTTATCTCCTCAGATTTCTTTGAATTTCGCGCATGGCCACTACACGTAATTTGTTTTGTGATCCATCTCCTTTTACACTGTTCAATAATTTCCCTCCTTGTTCATTCTTCTCATTACAATTCAAAATATTGTGCACGTTCTCTGAAATCAAGACTAAATATAAACATTTTTATTCTGTAGATCTAACATACTTATTTTTCATATTACGGAACTACTAGAGCCAAGGTCATGCGCGCTATGCATCACCTTGACGTCGTATTATAGGATACTTACACCTACCCTGCAAAAAGTAATTAACTTTCCTCTACTTTTTCGTTACTGTAACACATATGTATGTAAAGAGTGTTGCGAAAGTATAAATGCCTTTATTTAACCATATGTCTCCTTTCCTATTATAAATATTTACCTGATAACAGAATTACAGAGACTGATGATTTCAACTTACAGTTTACTTGTCCCATTCTTTGCCTCCTATATATTTCTGAATGAGATGAACTACATACTACACCATCTGTCACCGTGTTCCAGAGGGAACAAGGAAGCTAAGTTACCCATAATTCTTCAGTTTTATCTAAACTTAGGAAATAGTTTGATATATCTGTAATTCCATTATGTAAGCACCCTCTACCTCCCAGCCGACTCCTTTGGCACTGACAATAATCCATGCACTTACTATGTATTGGGCGCGACTTCATTGCAGGATTCCATGACATAATAAGTATGATACCACCAGAATGATTTGGCAAACCAGCCTTGCAACTCTGATATCCTGACGCCTCTATCTTGTGGACAGTCACTAGGGTGTTGAGTCTCCATGTGTCTGCTGGAAATTATAGTACCACAAAAATCATTTGTCTCATTCTATCTTCTTGTTATTGCTCTTTTGTTTGTATATTGATGATGCATGGTCAGTATTTTGAAGTTAAATTTCTTTGCAAGTCGAGGACAACTTGCGTAATAGGTGGCCGAGCGTTGTGAGAATTATACTATATAATACATTGATATGCTTATATCACATTGAAGTACATTTTCGCAATAAGGTATCAGGTATCCATCTCTTGAGGTAAGTCATGTCACTTTTGACAGATAATTATTTTGCACATAGTCATCTATCAATTTGATTGTCTTTGATTGCCACGTCATCCTATTCCAGGCTTCGTTCCTGCATACCCACTGCTGGGAACTGCTGATGGGAAACCCCCCATATAACCAGGATGTTTGGAACACAGAGACAGACTTGGAGAGACATTGCTATCACCGAGGCCCCTGATCTCGCCTGTTTATATGTGTCGTTATAGTATTTGATTACTATGATCATTATGCTGTAGTGTTTATCATTTATTGTATTTCATGTGTTATTGAATAAACCTAATTTGTATAAACCCCTTGTCTGATATCACATCCCTATTTTCTGTAGGTCATTAGGTTCAACATACTAAGACACCCAACACAGAGAGAAAGAGTATGGATGAGTGAGTGAGTGAGTGAGAGCAAGAGAGAGAGAGAGAGAGAGAAAGTCTGTGTGCTTGAAAATAAGAAACCAATCCTGGAGGGAGCACTGAAGCAGTTCATGGTTTTGATTGGTCTATTTGGAAGGTTGAACTTGCATGGCACGTGGTGGTGCCAAGAGGGCAGGGTAGCATTTGGTAGCATGGTGGTTGGAACATGTTGTAGGTCGCCAGGGTCTTCGTAGGTAGTATATGTGGGAAAATCATGTGATCATGTGGAGTGTAC
>BOPN01001208.1:215000-217084 GCA_017312705.2 Penaeus japonicus
ATGGTCATGGTGGTGGTAGCAGTAATGATGATCATGGTGGTGGTAGCAGTTATGGTGGCAATGGTGGTGGTAGTAGTAATGATGACAATGTTGGTGGTAGTAGTAATGATGGCAATGGTGGTGGTAGTGGTGTTGGTGGTGGTAGTGGTGATGGTAGCAATAATGGTGAGATTGTGGTAATAGTTGTGATAGTGAGGGTGATACAGGTAATGGTGGTATTGGTGATTTAAACTGAAGGTATAAATGACGAGTGAGTAATGTGGGCAATGATGGACTCATACTGGTGGCACCAATGAACGGATGAAGTTGATAATGATGGTGTTGGAAATGGTGGCAAGGACGAACGTGTAATATGGGTGATAATGATAATGACTTTACGGTGGTGATAATGATAACTAGATAACTAAATTAACCGATGATGTTGGTAACGAGAGGAAGGTGAGGTTGCTTTCAAACAAAATAAAATTAGGATAATAATATGATAAGTAAACAAAATACAATAATATCATACTTTATTGTTGTTCCTATGAATTACTCCTGTTATCAAAATCGCTATCACCATTAATAGTAACAGTGGCACTAACAATTCTATATAGCTATTTACCTATCTATCTATCCTTCTATTAATCTCTCTCTCTCTCTCTCTCTCTCTCTCTCTCTCTCTCTCTCTCTCTCTCTCTCTCTCTCTCTCTCTCTCTCTCTCTCTCTCTCTCTCTCTCTCTCTCTCTCTCTCTCTCTCTCTCTCTCTCTCTCGCTCTCTGTTTCTATATATCTATTTACCTATCTATTTATCTGTCTGTCTATCTCTCTATCTATCCTTCTATCAAACTCTCTCTCTCTCTCTCTCTCTCTCTCTCTCTCTCTCTCTCTCTCTCTCTCTCTCTCTCTCTCTCTCTCTCTCTCTCTCTCTCTCTCTCTCTCTCTCTCTCTCTCTCTCTCTCTCTCTCTCTCTCTCTCTCTCTCTCTCTCTCTCTCTCTCTCTCTCTCTCTCTCTCTCTCTCTCTCTCTCTCTCTCTCTCTCTCGCTCTCTGTTTCTATATATCTATTTACCTATCTATTTATCTGTCTGTCTATCTCTCTATCTATCCTTCTATCAAACTCTCTCTCTCTCTCTCTCTCTCTCTCTCTCTCTCTCTCTCTCTCTCTCTCTCTCTCTCTCTCTCTCTCTCTCTCTCTCTCTCTCTCTCTCTCTCTCTCTCTCTCTCTCTCTCTCTCTCTCTCTCTCTCTCTCGCTCTTTCTCTTTCTCTCTTTCTCTCTCTCTCTCTCTCTCTCTCTCTCTCTCTCTCTCTCTCTCTCTCTCTCTCTCTCTCTCTCTCTCTCTCTCTCTCTCTCTCTCTCTCTCTCTCTCTCTCTCTCTCTCTTTCTCTCTCTCTCTCTCTCTGCTGTCCCCACCATCAACAATTCTACTCACGCCTCTCCTTCACTTGCGAGAGCAGGAGCCCGGGAGCAACCTCTTCCTCCAGCCCTGTCAGCCTGTGGGATTAGTGGAGGTATTAGTTTTTGAGGTTGAATTTCTGTTGTTTTCTTCCCCGTCGTAGTGTGTGTTGTATTTTATCCATTCAAAGATCGGTGTTTGTGTCTCTGTTTAGCTTCCTTTCTCTCTGTTTTTTTTCTCTCTCTTTCTCTTTCTTTATCTCTGTCTCTTTCTTTCTTTCTTGCTTTTTTTTCTCTTTCGCTTTCTCTTTCTCTTTTTTTTTCTCTCTCCAACTTTTTATCACGTCTCACCTCTCGTCCTTTGAAGTTTCGTCTCTCAAAGCCATCTGTAAAAAAAAAAAAATCATGATTTTCTTAAAATCCGAGACAAAAAATCTGCATTTGGCACCCGACTGCGTGCTAACGAACTACAGTGATATCGACAAGTGAAAAATGGATTCAGTTGCTTAAAAGGAAGTGAGCATAAGTTAGGGAATGGCGAAGGCGCCAGTCCGGCCGTACCGCGAAGGCGAGAGCGCTGGCCCAAAGCAGGATCCTCATGGCTGGTTCGTCTCCTTCGAGAAGGACTTCGGCGGCGCAGGGAGGTCTCGAGCCGGGCGGCTGGCGCGAGGGAGTGGCGCCCACCGAGAAGCGCGCCCATTTATACCCG
>BOPN01001208.1:240956-255956 GCA_017312705.2 Penaeus japonicus
CTCCTTAACATATTCAGTGTTCACAGAAATGCTCTCACAGTATCAAATATTCTAACAATACTCACACTTCACAAAAGTGCTCTCAAAATATTCACAGAAACTTTCTCACAATATTTAGCACTGACTTATATACTATTGCAAAATCAATTTTAGAAATTAAAAAATCAAATAATGAACAAATATTTCCTGAATTCTTAGTCACATAAAGACCTCTTGGATGACCTCACTCACCTGGAGATTAGTGAAGAAGAGAGGGTAAAGCACCTCTAGAGTGCCCTGAGATTCCTCGGGGAAGCACAGGATGAAGTTTCCACAAGCTACACATGCAGCTGATGAGAAAGAGTTTGTAAACAATTTGTTTTATCTATAGTCATTTAGAAATTTTTAAAATGACCATTTGGATAATATATCATGATGACAACAAAATATGCATGTAAAATGATGGTTGAAATTTATATAATATAATGCAACATAATAATATAACACAAATGGAAATAATGTGATAATAATTCAAGACAATATTACTACCACAAAGAAAAATTTCACATCAACCACCTTATTCACTCTTACAGACCCATCCCCAATCTTACCATCTCTAACAGGCCACGAGTCATCACTGAAGCACACAGTGAGAGCATGGAGCAAGTCGGGCACATGGGCTCGCACAGCACTTCGAGAAATCTTCAGGGCCAACTCAGCAATGCAAGCGCAAGCTGCCTCACGTACTGCGTGATTGTCTGCTTCAGTAGCTTCAATATAGTATGCAACCTGAAGGAATATCCCATTGTAGAAATCTATTTGTATTCTAGACATCCTACTTATCAAAGCTACATATATTAATTACAATATTCTATTACACCGATGAATAATTACCTATCAGGGATCATTAACAACATTATCATAGAATATCTATTCCAATATGATCATTAAATCAGTATGATAAGGAGTGATAAATATAGCAGTAAGCAATGCAGACAATTTGGAATTTTTAATGGTCTACCTGGGTATACCGCACATTTTTCCTGTGATTTTTGTACACAATATATACAAAAGAAAACAATGTTACTGTATATGAACCCACCACTGGATCAATGTACTTCTCCACCAAGGCTTTGCCCTCCGACCCAGCCACCTGACGCCAAGTCTCTTGCGAATGGAGTCTCACCCCTTCAGCGACATAATATCTGGCAAAATACATTGAAATTTGTTATTCATTCCCATGACTTCCAACCATTCAGATGAAAGTTGGGAAAACTATGACACTATGACTGAAGAACATCAATAGAGGTGTCTCTTTGGTATGTTTATAAATTTATAAATGTTGTCACAAACTTTTCCTAATTATCAACAAAAAAGAAGAAAAAGAATCTGCTAATGAACATCTGAAATGACCATCTCCTTGAACAGAGTAAGGATTTCATCCATTATCAAGCAGATATCTTATAAACTCCCCACATTTGTTCTTCATGGTTATAATTCTGTCCGTGTAATTATCATAATCATAAATATTACAAACGAAATGTAATATATCTAGACAAAGCTGTATACAAGGTATGTGTACAGGCATTTCAAGCTATTTTGTTCCTTGTCTTAACCCATTGGTCGTGGATGGCATCATTTGCTGTCAAGGCAAGCAATAGGCCTAGATGTGGATGGGCTAGGCCATATATGATAATACCGACACAAGGCTGTATAAACTTATTTAAAAATAGCGCGGCCAAAAGGTTAAGCATTTGTAACATCAATACCAGTGGTACTAAGTATTTGTTTCATAAAGGCTGGATGTTTTGTGTTCTCTACAAATGTGCATTTTTTGTCTCAATTAATAGGGTTAATATTTATGCCTGTTTCCATGCCTTAAGCCTAAAAGTGTGAGATCATTTTCAACATTCACAGGTGGTCATCTATATTCTCACTAGCATCATTGGTGCACAACTTGATACTCAAGTTTTAATGTATATCATATCCACATGCACTGCAATATGTTATGGTGTATGTTTTGCAGTTGACAGACCTTTTGCTTCAATTTGAGTTCTCTGCTTTGGTTCACTGCTGGATTCACTTGATTCACTGATTATGGGCTCACTTGTCACCCAAAGGAAACTTCATCAATAAAAATTACCAGGAAGCTTTGCAGCATCTCCTTAAAATACCCACAACCTTAGCATAATCTACTATTTGAAAGCAAGTGCAAATCAGTCTTAACAATAATCAAATAAAAATATGAGACAACTGTGACACAGACTATCAACAAATATCTTCTATGGAAATTTAAAATTAAGATATATTTGTTTTTCACATAGATATATATACAAAAAGATTGTATTAATGCCTTTGCTTTATTCTCTACAACCATCTATTAGGTAGTTTATATGGCACAAAAAACTGTAAGTTTCAGTATTTAACTTGAGGAACAAGAGTATCAAATTGAAAAACAATAATGCATATTCCTGTGCATGTCAATGTTAATGATTACAAAAAACTGTATACATTCAAGTTACTTTTTCATCTAAAGTGTGATGCATGTTATCATAAATATTCTAGTTGCAATGTTAGAAAATGAACTGATTTGTTTCAGTGATATACAAAATATATATACTGTTTTTATGTAATATATAAGCTAAGGAAAGAATTAACCAGTGTTTTCCCTTTTTTTTTCTATTTTTGGTATTATGCATTCATCTTTATCACTGTTGCCCCCGTCACATAATGAATCTACAGAATGAGGATCACATAAGGATATAAGTTACATGTGCTAAAATGGCTATCTATCATTTTCTTTCAACTACTTATTACATACAATTCTTTATATAATTTCAATAATTATTCTTCGGGCATTCAAAAACTAGAAACACAAGTCAGTAACAAAAACATTATTCCACAAAGTGCTTTCTTCATTTTATATAGAACCACAAAATAAGTCTCCATACATTTAAAAGCTAAAGCTGCATTACAGATTATTGAACTATTCTACATAACTCTAAATAGCTTTGATTCTTATGAAAGGTATGCTTTTAAATCTTAACTATAATTTACACAACACAAGTAATGATTTGCAAGCTATTCAGGTTTATTATGACATTAAAAAAAGTCATAAAATATTCATAGAATAATTGCTGAACTACACATCCATGCTTTTTCCTGAGCTAATTCCTCTTTTAACCCATTCACGCCGGGGCTATTTCAGTTCTAAATAGTCGGAATGCCGGGCTATTTGAACACATAAGCCTAACACCTCAGGATTCTCGGGCGCACTAGCCGCAAGCGAGCGTTGTACGCCGCTTACCCAGTGCGCCAGCCTTAACTAAATATCTCATCTCCAGCGTCTGACCCAAAAACCACTGAAAGTGATAGAAAGTCAATCGACACGAATGGGATAAATAGTAAAGATCAGTAAGCAGCTATCAGTGATTATCATCCAAAGTAGTAAATCAATCAAATTTTGTACATACAAAAGGTTGGAAAGACCAGCATAATCCTAGATTACTGATGCATGAACTAGGATGTCCTAATAAAATTCATTCATAGCTATTTACTTATTCGTCAGTTTTTCTTCCTCTTAATGCCATAGTGAGACCTGAAGATTAAACTAGAGAGATTCATCATACATTTTCTATTTTCCCTCCCTTTAAGTTGGCCTCCAGACTAACAATTTCCATTTCAGCAAGATCTAAGCCCTATTGTGTATATATAACAGTTAATGAATAATGAATTGCAGTTTCTGTGAACACTACCCTTGAAAATCAACTTTTTAGACAATAAGCTACAGATGGAAAGCAACTCCCTGTCTACTCAGTCTATTATGATCTACCATTTTGACTAAATCTTAACTTCTCAATATCTTTTATAAAGCATTTTCTCTTCTAGTATTCCATCTCACATCATTCAATAACTGCATAAGTAATGTATTTCAATATCAGATATCTCCCTATTGTAAACACAGAGAAATGGCAGGTTTAACCCATTCACAACTTGACATATTTTCGCTTACTCCAACTTCCACCAGTAAGATAAAAAGTGGACAAACTTTGTTCTGGAGCGTTTTCCTGCTGCAAAGGGCCACGCTGAACCTCTCAGAGTGTTTTTAATCTACCCTATCCTTGTGGTTTGCATAATTGCATCTACAACGTACAGGCGCATAAAAATATTGCCATGTTCAGAGGAGTTATTTTAGCTGAAAAACATGATACAGCAATGTTTTCCTGGTGTTATTCTATTGAACTCTGCCTATATTCTCCATTTTTGTGACAATAGCAATGGAAAGTGGAAGCATTCTTTTAGTGGGATATCAAAAAAAATTGTTTTTTGATATCTTATTTTTTTTCCAAATTAAAAGAACAACATACATAATCATACATGTACATATGAGTATATATGTATACCTCATGACATGACGTGACATGATATCACAGGTAATCAACAAATGAGAAATATTATTATATTAGTAATTTTTTTTTTTTTAATTCTATTTCTTGGCCAATCACATTTGATTTCACAATAGATTTTTGACTCAGATCTTTTTATTCAACCAATCAGAAGCAGAAATTACTATGACGTCATCAATATCATGTAGTTTTCTGTGACATAATTTTATTTTTATGCTATATCACATTTTATGACATTCAAACACCTAAACTATAATAATAGTCAAAGAAATTATGAAAAATAATTATATCTAAGATCAATCTAGCATTCTATTGCTGACGTTTCACCACGTCACAATTGGCCCACCCAGAACTCAGCAAGAAAATACACGATGTCTCAAGACGTCACCCGGGTCCGGGGATATTTTTCACAAAATGGGTTAAAAAACTAGATTTGATAAAAAGATACAAATGTGCAGGTATTAATTCTATAGTGGTCAGAGACATTGGATTTTAAGATTCTATGCAACAAAATTTCATAAACTGGATCAACAAGTTGCATTCCATCAAGATTACAATAGCAAATGAAGGTCATCTTTTGAAGAATATCTAAATAATAATCTTGAGATGTATATGTTTAAGCCACTGTTTTATCTCTGGCCACAGACTTAAGTCATGGATTATCATTCTTCTGTCTGACCTAAGCCCAACATATAGGTGAATAGGAGAGCCAACAGACCAATGAAAATCTGTAGTACATGATCTTCTTAGAAATTTGTTTAATGTTATTATGCAGTTATAGTATTCATAAAACATATTCAAGTGTATATATCAAATACTTTTCTACTTGGATTCATGTTGCTGATTACACTTGATCTTAGGAATTGCAATTGTAGTGTGACCACAATAAAGAAGTTTAGGCAGTCCGAAATAGTGAAACTGCAGGTTAAAGTTATAATTTCAAGAACAAAATTCTTGAATCTGAATCCTTTCTGGGAGCACCACAAGGCTATTCTAGTTTAATCCATTGTGGATGGGTGTCATGACACACATGACATTGAAGTTTTTGGCTGATGGCAGGCGTTGTGACATACATAACAATAGTTGTCGTGCAATATTTGATGTTGGGAGAGAGTGGATCACTGTTTCTTTATTGTACTAAGAGTAATAACTCTATTTAGTGACGGATGATATCAATTACAATCATAATTACTATAGTTGCAATAATATTAAGCAAAACGGGTTCAATCTAAAATCCAAAACCTAGATGGGAGCACTTTCTTCCAGCACAAGCAGGAGAGAGAGCCTTGAATGGCACCCATCCACAGTCTCTAGCAAGCACTATCTTTACAGAGCGATGGCACAAAGCAAGACACCGACGTCTTGCTCTAAAGTTCATTGTGGATGGTTATTTTTTTCATATTCGTTTACAACAAAACAGCAATATTTCTAACACACTGAGTATAAAGAAAATAATGAGCTGATATAGACCCTATATTACAATTTTAGCAAACTCCAACATTGATAGAGCCTGTCATATGACATATACAAGTCTCATAATACAATAGAACACAAAAATGGCTCTAGTTTTACAATGAATGACTGAAAGAGAGTGGTTAAAGTCATGGTATGTTGCATGAAGTTCATTCAATCTGAAATAAAACCCATCTGGGTTGCCATGTAGGTGGCACTAGTGTCCATCCTGGTGACTAGGCAAGCAAATCTTTCCCTGTTTGCAAAGAATAGTACTGTGATGAGGGAAAATGGTTCTCACAAAAATAGGTGGGCACGCCTTCAAATTTTTGTGGGAATTTACTAGTAAATAAAAATTAAAGAAACCAAAGAAAGCCTATAGCAAACTTTATGGATGCTGACCCAATAAAGCAGCATGCAAATGCATCAAGATTAAAGCACTTACAATACTGAATCCTCCATACAGATCATATTAATCCAAATTATCATAACACCGAAAGTTGTATTCTGATCTTTAGGAAGTACTGTATTTTCTATACAAGTTACCCACTTCACATATTATATCATTAACACCAGGGTGTTTTGGCTCTGCCAGGACACAAAGCCAGAGTATTTTGAAATTCATTGACCTAATGCCTCTGGCTATTCCCCTGGTTATTCTATACTTACATATATATGAATTAACAAATCTACATACACACACTCAAATACACATGCATACAACCACACAAACACACAGTCATATGAATTGCAACTACAACAAACACCAACCTATTAAGACACAGTCTTGGAAGCAGAACAGGGAAGAACCTCTCTCTAGCAGCTGCCGGGAGTGATACCAGGAACTTCCGAGTTGCAACAGATGATGCCAATCGTACCTGAGGGGAGTATATAGGATTTGAATGACTACAACCTCTACTTTAAAGTGTGTTTACCAAATTGTTATATGAAGGGTACTGACAAAAGTCAAAGTCAAACACTATTATCAATTAACCAGAAAATTCATATTCAATAACATTTATTATCCTTTGTTATCCACATATTTGTTGTTAATTAACCCTATAATGGCAGGGTGGTTTTGGCTCCAGTTGGTTTAATCACCAGTATTTCAAACGCATGGGCCTAACACCTTAGGATATTCGCCCACTCTATCCCTAGCTGACCACTGTGCACACAATCAACCGCCAGTGTTAACATGTAAAGCAAAACTTCCACCATCCCCCTAATCAATTGCAAAGCATTCACAAATAATAATTTGTATAAGTTATAGTATAAATCAAATGTCACTTTCAGTCATTTCAGTCCTCTAACAACTAGGCTATGAACAGCCAAAAGTAAAATTCAATTCAATCAAGAATATCCCCTCCAAAATTGTGTAATATAATAAAATCAGGTAAACATTACAATCTTTCACCATTTTGCAAAACAACTAAGAAAGCTCTCACATATATTGAAATAGTTAAAGCATCTTGAGAGTGAAAATAATAAATTTTTCAATATGCAGTACCCACCATCTAATAATCATTTCCCACCATTTTCTTCTTTTTTTATTAGCAATAAAGATTCTAAGATCAATAACAAACAAGATAAATGTTAAAGAACGTCTTGAGTAAAAAATAACAGTATCAACATTAAAGTCACTTACCTGGCTCCAATTATCAGCTAATCCCTGGCCCAGGTGGCGGGATAGCTGATCTCCAAAGGTGAACATTGGATTGGTCTCCAGGAACTCTGCTGCCTCTGGAGTGTGTGACAGGCAGAAACTATAAGATTAACTTTATTATATTCAGCATATTCTTATGATCACATTTAAAACAGTTTGGAAAATATTTCATCTCAGAAAAAAAGTAATCTCATTCAGATGTGTTCTCTAAATAAATAACATGTTTTTCCAATGACAATTCACAGAAAAAAAGAATACTAAGGCGATATGTTTTTCACAATTTTACTCACCTCCTCCTCCACATGACACCAAGGCAGCGCACACATTAAATCCTGTCTCTCTCACGAAACGATTAGTGTGTGTCAATGCCGTGAATATCAAGTCCAGCAGATCCTTTGTGAGGAAAAATATAACAACAATAATAACAAAAATAACAATAACATTCATAAATTTGTGGTCCCTTGAAGGCTGATGCAAAAATTTTGGTGATGCAGACATCATGAGAGACATATGTTTAACCTTTTGGCTGTATTGATTAAGCAGATAATTATTCCCAGGAGATGCAAGTTTTCCTTCAAAATACAAAATGGCCAAATTGCCAATCTATATACTGCTGGCCTATTGTAAAAGAAAATCATAAATTTTTCATAAATGACTATAATTTTCAACAAAGACCAAAAAAAAGTCTGTGTTTTGGCGCTTTTTTATTGTAAATACTCCTTGAATAAATGATAATATATATGATAATCTACTTAAACATAGCCAGTATAGTTAAAGAAACATACATTTTCTCATGTATAAAGTTCGTAAAATTCAACATATAGTTGTGCATATAATAAAAAACATCATAATGATTATAATGATACTAGATGTATAAGAGCTGTAAAACAGGGTGTCTACTCTCACATCTCCCTGTTTCAAGATGGCAGCAAAGAGTAGCTTTTCATCACAACTACACCACACTGATGTCACAGGCACATATCCTCAGTGTCCTTGTAACTACTTTAAATGGCAGAGGTCCTGTGACCTCTGGAGATCTGTACCAAGATTTAATTTTAACCTTGACTGAAGACAAGGTCCCCTCTCTCAAGTGTGCCCTTCACAGGCCAGGCCTAGTGACCTCTGCACGATTATTGGCTTTACCCCTTGATGGTGGTAGGGCCAGCTAAATTATAATTCCCTCACACATATTCACTGTTTCTATCAAGACATCAATTGAATCCTTTTATCAAGCCAAGATGTATCGTACTTCCTCATCAGCAAAACTATGTGATCGCTTGGTTCCTGTTCCATCCAGTTATTCATAAGTTGCTCTCAACAAACCAAGCAGAGTAATCCATTGCAAGGTGCATGGCACCTATGTGAGAGGTGAAGTTGTATGGAGATAGCAATGCAAATAACAGGAATAGCATTACAAGTAAGTTAAGCATCCCAAAGAGACCACAAAGTTTTGTAAAAAAAAAAATTGTAAAAGTATCATATATTTTCAGTGTTATTTACAGCACTACAATCATTATGCATGCATCTTTATCCTGAAAACCAGTAATGTGAACATTGTAGCTTTTGACCACATTCAATCCAGTACATCCAAAACAGCAGAGTCGCAATAGGCCCAATCACTCATATCCATTGCAGCTACAATGGTAATGATAATGGTAATGATAATGGTAATGATAATGGTAATGATAATGGTAATGATAATGGTAATGATAATGGTAATGATAATGGTAATGTTAATGGTAATGATAATGGTAATGATAATGGTAAAGATAATGGTCATGATAATGGTAAAGCTGTATGTACAAAAGCCTTGAAAGCCAAATAATTGAAAAATTACCTGATCAATATACGGAAGGAACTTTGGAGCACAGCCATTAATCATTTGTTCAAGACATTTCATATTAGTCTCCAAGTTACGCCAACCAGCTGTGTCATGGAAGATCTGAGCTGCATCACCACTGTTTCTCTATTTGTTTTGGGAGAAAAATGGAAAAACATTATTTCTTTTCTAACTCATTGCAGATGGGGTATAGATTTGCTTGCCCATTCTCCAGGATGGGATTTATTTCAGAGCAAGGCAGCTTCACACAACATACTTTGACTTTTCCCACTCTATTTTAGTCACTCACTGTAAAACTAAAACCATTTTCGTGTTTTATTTTTTGTGTTATATTGTATTGAGAGACTTATATGTGTCATATGACAGGCTCTATTAATGCTGCAGTTGACTAAAATTTTAGTATAGGATGCATATAAGCTCATTATTTTCTTTATACTCAGTGTGATAGAAGTATTGCTGTTTTATGGGAGGACAAAAAGCAACTTTATTTTTTTGTATCTATGTACTGTCATGAACAAATACGAAACATATATCACTCTACAGTGAAAATAACGTGAAGAGATAGGGAAGAGGAAGGAAACCTGTGCTTATGACTGTGAGTGCCACAGTAAAAAGCATCCCTACTGGCACAGGGGCCCATTTTAGACAATGGGCATGGTTTGAGTCACCTTCCACTTCTCGTTCTGTTTTCACATCCTTCATCGGTGGTACTTTAGAGCAAAAACTTGGTAACTTGCTGCGTGCTATCACTCTATAAAGATAGTGCTTGCTAGAGACCATGGATAGGTGCCATTCAAGGCTCTCTCTCC
Source organism: Penaeus japonicus (assembly GCA_017312705.2). Lineage (NCBI taxonomy): Eukaryota > Metazoa > Arthropoda > Malacostraca > Decapoda > Penaeidae > Penaeus > Penaeus japonicus. Next base: position 251,106 of record BOPN01001208.1, read on the forward strand.
TGCTGGTGCTAAAAGAAAGTTTTGCCATCTAGGTTTTGGATGTTAGGTTTGCTTAATATTACGGTAATTATAGTAAATATGACTGTAATAGTAATCGTCACTCACTCCTTACTCATAGCACAGTGATCCAAAATCCCCAAACGTCATGTACGTCATGACACCTGTCATCAGGCCAAAGGTCCTGCGTCATGTATGTCATGACACCTGTACGCAATGGGTTAATGACCACATATGAAAGATATCATCATTAAAGGTACTGCAGGAGTTCAATTGGCCCTTAATATTTGTTAGCATTATGTTCCTAAATGCTTTGTGAATATTAAAAATCATGAATCACTAGTACAAATAGGCTAACCTATGGCTAGCCAATGGTAGTCACATCATAGCCATTCTATAGGGTTAAATCATAAAAATGATCTGTTTCTATTCACAAAAATGCATGATTACAATAAATAAGTACAATTCTAACTGCTGTACAGTAAATAAGTATGTACATATACATACAATTAACCCATTAGCAGCGGATGGCATGATTTGCTGCAAAGGCAGAGTCGGTCATAGACGCGGATGGCATCGTGCCAGACATGTAAAATAGCCATCCTACAGCACAGACCTTTTTTTAATACCACGACCAATGGGTTAAGTCAGTGTTAGCCTATAATAAGCTATGATCATCATATCATTTTGAACATCAAAAGTAACAATGGAGGGTTCAAATCACAAAAGATCCATCTTACCTTTCACAAAAAAATACACAAATATATCATAACTACATTTTACAGTGATAATACTGATCCACCCTGTTCCTATATATTATTTGTATTCTATATTTGTATTTATCATCAACTACTATTCATTATTTATCAGTTTTCTTAACCCACTGCAGACAGGTACCAAACGGTTTTTGGCCTGACATCAAGTGGCAATACACAGTTGCATATCTGATGTAACGGGTGAGTGGATCACTACGTTTCTCTATTAAACTATGAGTATTAACTGTATCTAATGAGATATGATGCCAAATGCAATTACAATAACTATAATTGCAATATTATTCACCATAACAGGTTTAGTTTAAAATCCTAAATATAGATAGCATCACTCTCTTCTAGCATCAGCAGGAAAGAAAGCCTTGAAGGGCACTCACAGTCTCTATCAAGCACTATCTTCAGAATGCAATGACGCATAGCAACAAGTCAACCTCCAGCTCTAAAGTACCAGTGATGCAGGATGTGCAGGCAGAATGAATGAGAAAAGGATGATGATCTAGATCATGCGTATTTTCTACAATGACCCTGTGCCAGTTTGGCAGGTCTGTAGCAATCACAGGCGTAAACACAAGATTCTCTCCTCTTTCCCATCTCTGCATTTAAATTTTCATTAAGGATGGTTATTTCTTACATATATGTTTACTAAAGTAAAGGCATACAAAAAAAAAAAAAAAAAAAAATGGACTTATGTCCTCCCACAAAACTGTAGTACTTCTATTACAATGAATATAAAGGACATAGTGAGCTGATATGGGCTCTACACTGCACTTTTAGTCTACTACAACTTTGATGAACACTGTCAGATGGCAAATTTAAGTCTCAAAAGATAGTAAAACACACAAAAAAACAACAACATAAATATGTCTCTAGTATTATAGTGAGTGAATGAAAGTGCAAAAAGTCACCGGTGGCACTAGTGCCCATCCTGGAAATCAGTCAAGCAAATCTATCCCCATCTGCAATGGGTTAAGATATTTTTGATTTAGATATTTTTTGCTGTATCATTCACATTTTTATCTATTATTATTTTCATGCATTTGTATATATAATTATGTCAAGCTTGCAATCTGATTAAGCTTGCAGTTCCAATCTTACTATATTCCATTTGTTTCTTTATCAATGGTTAAGAAAAAAACAGACAGTGACAAGTTTACCTGAAATCACAAATCAGTGAAGAATACTCACCCTCTCTCTCGTTCCTGCTGTTAGCTTCTCCATCAGTTGCCTTGTGCTCTCATGCTCACTTCTTGAAGCGTCATCATCAGTCACTTGCCGTTCTAGATTACTGCGCACTAGCTCTAGGACCTGTGTCCGGCATGAAGCATACGTAAGCCCTCCATCTCGTTGGCACAGAGCACCTAGCACCTCACCTGGTCAGACGATAGCAGTTCACAAATTGAAAGTAAATGCCTGAGCTACAGTCAAAAGACATAACATCTCTTTCACCTAACTTGGAAAAAGCATTTCACAAATGCAAGTAAATCTATTGAGGTATATGGAGCCCAAATCTCCAGCTTATCTTTAAAGGTAATAAAAGCATATGTTTTTGCATCTTTAGCATTGTCTCACCTGCTGCTTGTCTCACACGAACTTCCTGGTGGGTGAGGAGCCTGAGGGAGGTAGCCCTCACTTCGCAGTGAAATTGGCCTTCAGGTTCAACATCTGTGTTCAACACCACCACACGCAGGCCCAACAGAGATCCATGAACTGTTTCCCATGGACTGAACACATAAAAAAAATATATATTACTCAAAAACATTTAACAAACATCTAAGCACAGGCAATAGTGAAGGGGAAATCTCAGTAAATTAGAATTACATACATCAACCCATTCACGCTGGTTGATCTCCAATCAAGTCAACATAATATTTCACTCCCCCCAGATGACACACTAGAACATCCCTAACTCTCCCTCAAAACATATGTTTTACATTGTTACATATACACAAAATCATCAGAGTTCCATTTGTATAGACACATTTTTATTCACTTGTGAAAATAATGTAAACAAAGAAACCTCTAATCATCAACCTGTTGAAGTGGGTAGCATCTCACCAGGAGAGATCCCACACTTAGTCACTGTGCACGCTTGTTATCTAGCCAGCGTGAGCAGCATTACACAAATATAAGCCCCAGCATGAATGGGTTAAGAAAAGATACTGATCTCTGACTATCTCATCTGCCTATCTTAATTGGAACAATAGAAATATCAATAGCATAGAAAAGTAATAGCTATATACGCTAAAGTTAAATCCTTGAATATCTCAAGTCTTGCACAGTTTACTTATAAAACATAAATAATTTCAAATACAAAAACTTTTTTGAAGAGGGTATGGCATTGAACTTACCTTCCCTCTTTTGCATTTCCTTGAATTTTTGGTACACGTACTTGTAATAAAAGAATGAAATGGAACTATAGTTACTATCACAATTGACTTTTAATACATCACAGTTATTAAAGTTATCCCTCTCTTGCCAATTCATACACTTAGTGCAATCTTGAAATATAATTTTATTACTCAACTAATGGTTGAATAACATATCAAGTTCAAAATTATGATATCTCTCAGAAATTACTATAATAAAATGGTAAGTTCTACTAGAAAACTTATATTTATATATATATTTGGTATGATGTCCTAGTTACACGGAAATTTCAACCAAAGAAAATATGTGGCACAAAAGTGATCTGACCCTGTGAAACAAGCCCATCAGGGAAGGGCAAAACAAAACAGAAAAATGAAAACAACAATGAATCCTTTCTCGGCACACATACACATCTTAACCCTATGACGACGGTGCGTCACACCCGTGTGACACAGCCAAACTCCCGATGCCGGGGCGTCAAGCAAGTGTGACGATTTCAATGCAATATTGCAATCGCCCGGCATATGGGTCTTCGCGTAGCGAGTGCCCCGTCGGGAAAGGGTTAACATTCTAGGCAAACATTCCATGAAAAAAAAAAAAATGGTCACTTACCTGCTGGAGTCAAGAGATTTGTTGATCAGCGCACATACACATCCTAACATTCTAGGCAAACATTCCATGAAAAAAAGAAAAAAAAAAAATGGTCACTCACCTGCTTGAGTCCAGAGATTTGTTGATCAAGGCCCTTTGGAGGTTTAGAGTACCATCAGGGGAGAGAGACTTAATCTTGTTATTAAGCTCGACAACAGCACGATCTCGCTCCAGTTTCTGGCTGGCACAGAGATTGGTGACAATGGTCTCTATCTGTTGTTCTAACATTATGGCCTGTGGGAAGGAACATCATTTGAAGAAAAGCATTTTGTTTTGATATTTTGTATCTGCTTCTTACATAATTACTTTACCGAAACAAACCAAAGCTAACAATCCTAACTGCTTTTGCTTTTAATAAATCCTGAGTTTTTTCAATTTTTCTAACTTTTTATTTACTGATCTTTATCAACCTATCATCGTATATTTTCCTTATGAAAACATTCTTACTCAATGTAATGACTACAAACTATTCTATACTTCATCCTATGTAATTTCAATTTTTTTATGTGCACTTTGTGAAAATGAGTTCAAGAAGTTAGTGAGTGTTCAGAAGACATCCATATATTTGCCATTTTTCTAGCATTTATTTGTGCTCCAGCAAAATCTAAACAAGAAAAAAAATGTACTATATTTATTCTAGTAATACAGAGCTTGTAGAATTTCTTGTCAATCTTTTATCCTATATGGAACCAGTCCCAGCTCTATGTGGTTGAGATTCCTTTGCCAGAGTACAGCCTACCTAAGCTGCAACATCACTAGACAATGCACTATTTCATGCTAGACTTCAGACTCTATCACAGACCATAGAAAGTTTCGTGTGGATTTGGATAGAAAACAGCCAACATAATTATGCTAACTTTGAAAGCTGCTATCATGTCTTCTAAATGTTTATCAAAATTTTAATTAATTATGAATAACACCTCAATATTTGAATTTAGTGGACTGCACCTCACCTCAACTCACAACACCTTCTAGCTATAAAGCTTTCATCTTTGGCAATACCTCCTGTCAGTGACTCAGATGCTTTGGACACAGTTTCTTTATGGTCTGAACAAAATCATGC
>BOPN01001208.1:260956-265956 GCA_017312705.2 Penaeus japonicus
AATACTGCTATTACTATTGCTATCATAATCATTACCATTATATATCACTACCATTATTATAATTGTTGTCATTTTGTCATCATCATTTCCATTATCAACATTACCATTGTAATTATTAGTATTATCATTGCAATTATCATCATCATTATTATTACCATTATAACTATCATTGACAGTATTAACATTAATACTATTATCATTACTATTATCAATATAATTATCTAGATGATTATCATTATAATTTTCATTATTAATATTATCATTATCATTACTATCATTATCAATATTATCAATATCAACATTATTACCGCTATTATTGTTATCACTATCATCATTATCATTCTTATTATCATTATCATTATCATTATTACTACTACTAATATAATTACTATAATCATCATCATTATCATCATTATTGTTATCACTATTATCATCATCATTAATATCATGAATATCATTATTATTGTCATTATTATTATCATTATCATTATCATCATTATCATTATCGTTAGCTCTGTTATTACTATTATTATTAGTATTATTATCATTATCATTATCGTTAGTTCTATTATTACTATTATGATTGATATCATTAATATTATCATGATCATCAATATCACCATAGTCATCCTTTATACCATTATCCTTATCATTAGAACTCTTGCTATTATCATTATCATTAGTATCACTATTATCATTATTATCATCATTGCTATTAACATCAGCATTATCATTATTAATGTTATTATCATTATCATTAGTATTATCATCATTACAATTATCATTGTTATTATCAATAATACTATTACCATCATCATTATTATCATTATCTGTATCATCATTTTTATCATTATCATTATTGTTATTACCATTACTATTATGATTATTGTCATTATCATTAATACTATCATCATGTTTATCATTATTTCCATTATAATCATAACTATTATCACTATCATTATCATCATTATCCTTATCATCATTAACTTTGTTATTATCATTATCATCAATATTGTTATTATCATCATTATTATCATTATTATGTTACTTTTATCATTATTAATATCTTTATTATTATCATTATCTTTATTATTGTTATCATTATCCTCCTCCTCATCATCATCATCATTATTATCATTATTATTATTATTATCATTATTATTATTATCATCATTATTATTATTATTATCATCATTGCCATTATTATTATTATTATTATTATTATCATAATCATAATAATAATTATTATTATTGTTATCATAAATATAATAATAATAATTATTATTATTATTATCTTTATTATCATTACTACTGACATTATAATTTTCATCATCATTATCATTACTATCATCATAATTGTTATCTTTATCATTTTTATTATCATTATTGTAAAAACTATCATTATTCTCATTACTATCTCTTTTTGATATCTTTATTATAATCATGAATAATATCATCATTATTACTATTGTTATTGTTTCTTGTTGCTATTATTTTTATCATTATCATTAGCATCATCATTATTTTTTTGTTAATATCATTTTATCATTACCAATTTCATCACCGTCATCAGTATTTGTATCAGTATCATAATCCATTAATGTTACTGCTATTATCATTATCATTACTGTTACTTTTATCATCATTATTGATTATATCATTGTTGTTATCATCATTACTATTATTATTTACATTATTATTATCACTATTATGATCATTATCATCATTAGTGTTATCATTGTTATCATCAGCATCATCATCATAACAATAATATAGTTGATATCGTTATTATTGTTCTTGTTATTATTATTATCACTGTATTTATTATTATCCTTATCATCATATTTTTATCATTATCATTATTGTTATTATCATTAACGCTATTACTATTACCATTAACATCATCATTGTCAATATAAAGGATTTGTATAATGATTGTCATTATTATTGTTATCATCAATATCATTGTTACTGTTATTTTTGTATTTATCATTATGATAATAATAATTATTATATAATTATTATCATCAGATTTCCCCTGATTGCTTTGTCATTATTCTTTATCAATGTTATTATCATCATTGTTATCCTTGTTATTGTAATCTATTATCATCATTATCATTATTAATTATCATTATCATACTACTTTACCTTCTGCTACCACTATTACTATCATGATTCATATCACTATCATTACCATATTCATCATTATCATTATTGCCATCATTATCATTATTTCCATAATTATCATCATGATCACTATCATCCCATTACCACCGACATGCAGCTCCTCGGTAATCGTCAATTTGTAAACAAGAATTTACGAAGTACAAGAATTTACGAGTTTCGTCCAAGGAAAGTCTTTTGACGGGTACGCCCTGTTCCGAGGACACAGTGTGGATGAAGAGAACTTGGCGAAGGAGCGGCGTAGAAAATCGATCCTTCCTTCCAGGATGTAGGAGCGCAGAGCAAAGGAGAAGACACGACGTTTTTCTTGAGATGGAGTGGGTGGTCGGAGCAGAGTGTGCATATATATTGCACAAGGATGGATAGACAGAGTCATTGCACAGGACGGGTAAAATGAAATCTTATCCGTCCTTTTTTAGATGAAGGGACAGGAGGAGGGAGATAGATCTTTAGAAAACCCGGGAAAAGGGCGGGTTGTTAATTGTCAACATGCCTGAGCCAGAATAAAGGACAGGGGTTGATGTAAAGTAGGAGTCAGTTTCGAAAATCGTTATGAAGAGATTAGCCAAAGTCGTAGAGCGGAGAAGAGGTAAGAGGGACTAAGCTAACTAAGAGGCAAGAGGATTTGTCACCGAGATACGGAATGAGATGATGGATGTGGAGGTGCGTTCTTTACTCCATGATATTGCTGACAGCCTTTTAGAGGATGTTTGGAATCAAAACTATGTTGATGTTGATAGAGATCTTCCTATTGCAGTCATTTAATTTCTCATCAGGTTCATTATTAACCTATAATAGATTAATCAGTGTATTAAATGTTTTAACGTATTAAAACGCACTAAAAGATGCAGAGCAAATTGAAAGTTTCTTGGTAAATGTTACAACTTCATCATTTTATAGGAGAATGTAATTTATGCGGATATCCTAACCTTGCATTCCAACTTTGCATATTCCTCTAATGAAAATACCGATGTACTAGTGTTATTATTGGCATACTATCACTGGCGCTCCACTCGTTATTCTGCCGTTTTAAATAACATTTGAATGATCTTTTGCTGTAAATTAGTTGGCTTTGAATCTTTTTTTTTTTTTTTTTGTAAAATATTGCTATTCATGAATGAAGAAGCAATTAATTTATACGAAGGAACTGACTATTGGTTTTCAATGTAAAAATATTCAGTCTCAACAAATACATCAACGTTTCACACTTTTTACAATAAAGTTTCACTTGAAACCAGCCTTTCTACTTATATATATATATATATATATATATATATATATGTATATATATATATATATATATATATATATAAATATATATATATATATATATATATATATATATATAAATATATATATATATATATATATATATATATATATATATATATATATATATATATATATATATATATATAGGCTTTTTACATTACATTTATTTTTTCGTGGTTCCATGTAGATTGTATAAGGGATCAGAGCTACGGGATGAATGCTGAATTTTTGTAACACTAATCGACTGGTACGTTAGTTTTGATTTTTTTTAAATCCAAAAAGTGTATTAGTGACGATTAAGTAAACCTTATAATCAAAGATACGTTTTATGAACCCAAAGACGAATGTCATATCAATGACGCTTTGCAAAGTCTGTTTTACTTGGTTGTATAACCTATATGCAAATTAATTTCCAATTTTTAGATGATCCTACATATCATTTGATACCCTACAAGAAGTCAAATTGGGATTTTATTCGGCAAGGCAGAATGAAATTCGTCCGTTACAGCAAAAAAGCCCTTCAGGGGTGGGGGGGGAGGGGAACGGCAAGAAGCGAGATGCAATGATGATGAAATGCGCGAATGTTAATAAGAGAAGCTAGTTAAGAAAAAGTCATCCTATACTATTCTATCTTATGTCTTCCAGAATGTAACCTCCAGATACTATTCCGTAAAACATTCTTTGCAATGGCAGTAACACAAAAGGCAGAGAAGCTTTACAGGGCTTTCTGAGACATCTTGGTGTTATATTATAAGATTCCGAACATCTCTCTTTCGTCTTTTTCTCATTATTGTTAAGAATTCGTTGTGAAAAATCCGTATCTGTTTTCCCGCGATTTAAAATGAGTTCAACGTAGTAAACACTGGCAGCGAATGTCCGTAGAGTTCCAAAACAAGTGGACGATATTGGTTCAAACTGGTGGTTTCCAAAATTCAAGATAACATCCGCTGACTTCTTCCCTCCCTTAAGAAATAAATGTCAAGAAAATCCTTTATCTCTGATGTATAAAGGTAGATGGATAGGTAGAGAGATAAAAAAAAAAGATAGAAAAATAGACAGAGGGAGAAAGAGAGTTTGATAAATGTTACGCGCGCATACACACACGTATGTGTGTCAATTTATGTATGATAAATGAAACAATATGATAGTAATAACCTAAATTTGAAAAACAATATGATTAAAAAATACAGCGCAAATGACGCAAACTAATTAAGGTAAGCTAAACGCCAATAGAATTATGAAAATAAGACTGAAAGGTAAATCAAGAAATAACAATCAGTATCAAAGTTGAAGGGAAAAAACGGTGCTTTATCTTTGTAGGGTGTAGCAAAAGATAAGATTTTTTTGTTCATTGATTCGTTTTCTAAAAAAAAAATCCTGGGAAAATGGATATCAAGTTAATCGTTTTTTTTTAGGATCAATAAAGTTTCTTATTTTGAAGATTAAAGTGAGTGATTTTCTTAATGTTTTAAATTTGCGGGGAGTTTTGGATATTGTTTAGACGTTTCTGGAAAATTGTTGAACGTTTTGGTGGCTTGAGT
>BOPN01001208.1:273456-275956 GCA_017312705.2 Penaeus japonicus
CAAAATAAAATTGAAAAATAATAATGAAACTAAATTCATAAGTTCGTAGTATAAAAGTAATATTCAAATGAACAGATATTGTGTACTGACTGTCTTGTGAGTGGAAGACGGGCGCGGGGAAATGATGCAAGACAAAGTATTCCCCAAATATGGCACATGTGAGAAGTATTATGTAATCAATGGATGGTATCAAATGCAATTACAGACTATACATTGTTTTCACAATCATTCGAAAATTGGAGAGAAACTCCAAAGGGCGGGCACAGTACTCTGCAATAGATCTGGAATACAGAAATAAAAATTGATAAACATTTATTGCTACGCACGTATATGTTAAGCATAGCCATGTACTTCTCCTTTGCCACTGTACGTTTCTCATATTATTGAATGGTTGATAGGAATGAACTGATAACGACAAATTTAGACATGCACAATCTATATCCCTCTTTCTATTTGTTTCGCCGATGAGAACAGTATTGTATAGAATATCAGATTATGTCATTATGCCATGGTATGCCGGATTGACCTTAGCTCCTTATCGATATTCAAAGGAAAGGACATTTATTACGAGGGAATTCCAATCGTGTGATTTTGAGGGTCATTTCCGATTTTGGAAGAAGGTATATGGGGTAAATATGTTGCTCTGTTCGTTTTCGGTTTATATTTATGTGATAAGTTGAGAGACAATTTATTTAACATATCTATTATTATTACGCTGAGAGTTGAGTGACTTCTAAGTATTTTAAAAAGAACATGAATCTTATGGAGTGAACTTAAGCTCTCTATGATTGGAACAACGAGATCTATGACGTAATTCGGCCAATGAGCGGGAAGATATATGACGTCATCCAGCCAATCAACGAAAAGATTCATGACGTCACATAACCAATCAACGAACAGATGTATGACGTCATCTGGCCAATCAGCGGAGAGACGTGAGGTCAAGTGACCAATCAGGGTCCGGCTTTGAGATTCCCGTGTTTACTTCAACATGGCGGGTGAGTGTCGAGTGAGGTTCCCGTGTTTACATTCACAAAAGGAAGAAAATCCCTAAACTGATTGCCTTCTCTTCCTCCAGATATTTACTACTTCACAGACGACGAGGCGGAGAACAGTAAAGAAGGTGAGTAGAACGAATTTCGAGGCTAATTGTCACGAAATTGCGACTTTGTTTTAGGTTGAATCTCTAGGAACTGTTCTCTCATGTAGGCCTATTTCAAGTGCAGTATTAGTTTTTTACCGTTGCAAATTCAACCCTTCGTTGCATAGGATATTGCACAGATCCTTGGGCATTCATGAGACCCTGGGGATGAACACGTGGGCTCGAAATGGGTCAGGGAGAGAAGCAGCTCATGGGAAAATGAAGTGTTTGAGTGAATGTTATCATTGAAATTTCATATTTGATTTGGCATTAATACGTGATGTTATTGTTATGTTATTTCGATGTTCTTGTTTTGTCAGATTTGTTATAACTGAATTCCATTTAATATTTGGATGTAATGAAGAGTATTGAGACCTCAGAAATGTTTGGCCACCTTCATAATCCTTCTAATTATGCTATTGTTTTTGACACAACTACTAATATTTGTGGATATCGCAGTTCTTGTTTGGCTATTTGTCGTAAGATCATATTTGATGCAGGGTTTAGGGCTCCTTGTTTCTCTCAACTTTGTGATTTTGTGAAGGTCCTTTGAATATCAGGCTTTTTAATGATGATGTCGTGTCTTGTCGCACTTTAGGTTCAGATATGAATGTTGTTGGATATTGCTTGCGACGTTCCTCCTTGTCTTTGTCTTTTTGCCAGCACATGTCACTTTCCAAAGTAAACAAAGAAGATTTCTTTGTTTTGTTGAGGTGGGGCAGGCTGTTATGTAATGAATTCACCTCAATTTTCATATTTGCTCGTGAGATTTCTTGGTGTAGCTTTAATTTTCCTTTCTTTTTTCACATTTGATTATGCTGTTTATTTTACTTAATTTTTCTTCTTATTCATGATGTTTGCGATAAAGGAGATCTGATTGTTTTGGATGTAGGAATCAAAAGTCCAAATTATTCTTACAAACCTTTGAGAAAAAATTAACCCAGTGGTTGATTGTCATTTGCAGTGTATTTTATAGTGCCCATTTTGTACTGCGAGAGTTATTGTGCGACTACATAGAAATTGAGAAAAATAACTTAATGGGCATAGAGAAAGTATAAAATAACGATAATGATATATCGTGAAACTCCCTTTACAATTCCGTGAATCAGTGCATCAAGTGTAATCTGGCATGTAGGGCTCATCTCCCTAGCAATTTATCTTCATTTGTTTTGCAGCCTTGTTAGTCCTCACATGTAGATGTTATTGCTGGTTACCATTCATTTGTAAATGATTAGTGAGTCGAGGAAGTTGGGTCAGTGATTTGAAAATTAATGCTTTAACCCCATACTATTCTGATCTCATTGAAAAAAAGAAAGGATGGTGTCAATTGTGATCTATAAATTTTGATAATGTGTATAA
>BOPN01001208.1:280956-283456 GCA_017312705.2 Penaeus japonicus
TGACGTGTTTTTTCGTCACACAAGATGTAGGAGCTCCTACCTGACGATGGGCGTCATGACGTTCAGGGATTTTGGATCACTATGTTATTTTATTGTGCTATGAGTGAGTGGTGTTGACAATTGCAGTCATAATTATTATAACTGCTGTAATATTAGGCACAATGGGTTTCAACTCGCATCCAAAACCTAGATGACACCACTTTCTTCTAGCACCAGCAGGAGAGAGAGCCTTGAATGGCATCCAGTTATGGTCTCTAGCAAGCACTATCTCTAGCGATGGCACATAGCAAGTTCCCGACCTTTTGCTCTAAAGTACTGCAGATGAAAGATATACAGGCAGAACGAGAGAAGGAAGGTGACTCAACCATGCCCAATGCCTACAGTGTACCCCTTTTATTGTGGCACTCACTGTCAAAATCACAAGTTTCCTTCCTCTTCCCTACCTCTTCATGTTATCTTCATTTTGGATGGTTATAAGTTTCGTGTTCGTTTGTGACAGCACAAAAGTAAAGTTGTTCTAGTCCCTAAAACAGCAATACTTCTATCACATAGAGTATAAAGAAATAAATGAGTTGATATGTACCCAGAACTACAATTTTAGTCATCTGCAGAATTGATAAAGCCTGTGATATGACAGATATGTCTCTGAAAACAGTAAAACACACACAAAAACAAAAGACAAAAATGGCTCTAGCTCTACAATGAGTGACTAAAAGGGAGTGCGAAAAATCAAAGTTTGCTTGTGAAGCTGCCTCGCTTAGAAATAAAACCTATCCTAGAGCCTGGGTACGCAAATCTATCCCCGTCGGCAACGGGTTAAGGAATGTAAATTTACTTCATACCTTTTGTCTCTCTCTCTTCTCTTCTCTTCTCTTGTATTGATACTGTGCATCTTATTTGGGGAGGGGGGGAGGTCTCAACAAATGTGAAATATTGATACTCAACAAGAAGAAAAAAAGAAAATGAAAATGTGCTAGATGTAACATTTTATGCGAATTATATGAAAATAATAATCCCACAGAGGGGTAGCTTTCAGATGGATCCTTTTTTTATACTTTCTTGGACTGAAACCTTTTTCATTACCTGCAAAAATTTGTCTAAATGAATTGCAGTGTAAATGCATCAATAATACTTAGAAATGAAGAAAATCTGTAAGATATAGTTTTTTTTTTTAAGGTGACTTTTATGAATTTTTACCCATTCTGGATTAGTATGTGTGGGGCTTGAGCAGCCCTACAGGTAATATTAACCCAGTCACGACGGGGGCATTCCAGCCCTGCGTGTTACAATGCCGGGGCTCTCGAATGCATAGGCCTAAATCAGTTAAATAAACGACGCCGTATGGCGTCACCCAGCGAACGGGCCTTGAATGCGTGGTACCGTAGAGAGGGTTGATAGCTACCTGCCCCTCTCTCAGGTATTGCTTTCAGCCATGGCTTTTCCCATGTGAGGAGTTGTACACTCTTATAGAATTACATATTTACTTGTAGGAATTCTAGCAGACATTACACTGCTTTTAGATGTCTATTTGTTCTTGTCTGCTGAACCTTTTTCATGTGTATGTATTTTGATATGTGGGTTAGCTTTAACTTGTTAAATTTATTATTAACACAATCATTACCCAGCAGTGATAAAAATACACTGAACAAAGAAAAATATAATCTTTGTACTGTTACTCATACCCAACTCATTTTGCAACCCTCTGGCAAGGAACGTTTAAATTGCAAGATGATGTACATGCCACCTGAAGACATGGCTACTGATGATTTGGCATGTATATCATACCTCTCGGAGTTAATGGGTTAACAAGTTATAGCTTGATGTGGCTTAGTAATACTTTAAGATATATGTAAATGATTTTTAGAAATCAGAAGGTGCAGAAACAAGAACTGAGGTGATTACCAGAGAAAATAGAGAGAAATTAAAATAACTTAATAAGACTATGCACAATAATTAGATATATATATAGACCGTTTAATTAAACACATGCAGATGTATGTATGTTGATATTTATTTACTTTTTTGTGGAAATAACGAAGCTAATTTGTGATATAAACCCACAAGAAGTTAGTTTTGGTCTTTTGAAGTTGAAATTGACAAAATTGATAAATTACATTGGTATGTGTTGTACTGTGAATATGAAGGAAGAAAAAAAGGCAGAAGCAAAAGTCACCACAGCAAGAGTCAGTAAGGGAGCCACTGAGACATCACATTGTGAAATACAACAGCACTTGACCCTAACATTGGCACTTTGTTAAATGGTTTATAATTGCTCCTTGCACAGTGGTATTATATGACCATGGGTATAATTTTATTATAGAAAGAATGAAAAATAAATCGGTCAGGTAAAAAAATAGTCTTCATTAGACAAGGGTATTTTTTTATTAATTGGAAAATAGTCTTGTCATATTTTTCTACTTTTTGTGAAAAGCAACATTTTTTTTTTTTTTTTTCATTTAGTTACATTCTCTCTCTCTCTCTTTCTCTCTCTCTTTCTCTC
>BOPN01001208.1:285956-288456 GCA_017312705.2 Penaeus japonicus
ATGTGAAAGTTCTTTGCTAACACTATTATTACTACTATTATCATGAATACTAGTGTAAAAGGGAAACCCTTACCTTCTACTTCTGCATTTGTATAAGTTAAAGAGAGTTAGAATAAACAACACTAAACTATATATATTTATCATTTAAAGCAATTGAATATGTGCTTATTTGTGTAGATAGTGAAAAGATTGTAAGAAATCGGGAGACAACTGTAGGAAATTAAAGATATTGCTCCTTGGAGGCTGTCATAGAGGAATAGGGTCTGTGATAGCCAGTACCAGATGATGCCACAATTGTAGTAAATAGGACTACATATAAAATATGGTGAATAGGTCTTGAGGAGTTAACTAACATGTACTTGGAAGTGTATAAAGGAAGGAATATAGAAAGGCTCAGGAAATTCTTCCCATTACTAGGGTTTTTGTTTTAATAGTTCTATGTGACAAGTAGTTGATAGAGAGTGCTGATTATTCAAATTAATACCTATGGACAGAAAGGTATAAATTACTGTTGTACAGAACTTGAGTAACAAATGGGAGAAACTGCATTCTAATTTTACGGTTAATGAAATATGTAGGCCTCTCACTGAGACTTTCCCTAGATCCTGAGTCAAAGGTTCCCAAAGTGGGGTGTTCATACTCTCAGAGGTTTTGAAAGGGATTTTTAGGGATTATGACAAATCATATTTTAGGAGCTTACTGTGAGCTTCAGTGTTATTTGTTTTGGTGATTATATTACATTTAAAAGTTTATACAGAAATACTAGTAAAAACTACAATCACAGATAGTGATTCAAAGCAACAAGGGGTGCGTTATTGACTGTAGTTTAGGAACCACTGGTCTAGGAGTTGTTGTTCTCTTTCTCCTTCTCTTTCACAATCTTCTTTTTCTTTTGCTTAGACTGTTTCCCCTTTTTTCTTTTCCTCCTCCTAACCCTTCTCCTCCTTTTCTTTCTCCCTCTCTTCATTCTCCTTCTCTTATTTCTTTTTCCCCTTTTCTTTCTATTTCTGTTACTTTCTATTTCCCATTCTCATTCTCAGTTTCATTGTTCCCATAATACTATTATTATTATTGATATATTGTTTGTTGTTATTATTATTACTTATTAACCCATCTGAGATGGGCCACATCCTAAGATGTTCAGCTGGGCACGGCATCTTTAGATGTGTGTATTTTCTAATATTTTCTAGACAGAGCATAACATACTTGCAAAGTGACACTAATTAGCATTTGGTAGGATGACCTATATATACAATTGGAGGAATAGATAGCTTGTAATTTTAATAAAAGGAAAAAGGCAGTAGAAATGTTATCCAACCCTTCGAAACCCTGTGTCGCGGGGGGGCTAATAGTAAAATTAAAGATTTATCATCATCATCATTATTAGTATGTTCATTATTGTTTTAATTATCATCACCTTTTTTATTGTTTTTAGCTCATATATTTCATATTATTAATAATATCCTTTTATTAACATTACCATTGCTGTCATTACCATTATTACAATAGTTATCAGTGTTGTTATTATTTCTGTGGTTAATGTTTTTATGATATAATTTAGTATTATATTTATAATTGTTATTATTTAATTATTATCATGACATTATGACAGCTCTTATTATTGTTGTTATTGGCAATGTTGATGTTGTTGATATTAGTAGTAGTAGTATTGTTATTATTACATTGATTATCATTTTTATTATTGCTATTGTTTTTATGATGATGATGATTATTATTATTATTATTATTATTATTATTATTATTATTATTATTACTCTAATGACACTGATTATTACATTTGTTTTATTAATATTATTATTGTTATTATGTATTATCATTTAATTTTTATTTTTATTTTTTTTCCATTATTGGTGTAATTGGTGTTTTAATTTTGTTATTATTACTTTTTGTTAATATTATTTTATTTAATTTATTAACCCATTGCAGACGGAGATAAATTTGCTTGCCCAGCCTCCAGGATAGGTTTTATTTTAGAGAGAGACCACTTGAAGCAATATAATTTGAAGCATCCAAATCTCTTTCAGTCATTCATTGTAAAACTAGAGCGGTTTTTGTGTTTTATTTTTTTGTGTGTTTTATTGAGTTTAGAGACTTATATGTGCCGTATGACAGGCTCTATCAGTGCTGCAGTTGACTAAAATTGTAGTATGTTATCCATATTAGCTCATTATTTTCTTTATACTCAATGTGATAGAAGTATTGCTGTTTTATGGGAGGACAAAGGGCAACTTTATATTTTCGTATGTTTGTGCTGTCATGAACGAATACGAAACATATAACCACCTACAATAAAGATAACAAGAAGAGGTAGGGAAGAGGAATGAAACCTGTGCTTGTGACTGTGAGTGCCACAGTGAAAGACATCCATATTGGCACAGGAGCACATTTTAGACACTGGGTATGGATTGAGTCACCTTCCTCTTCTCGTTCTGCCTGCATCCTTCATCGGCAGTACTTTAGAGCAAAAAGAGGTTCATCA
>BOPN01001208.1:298456-300956 GCA_017312705.2 Penaeus japonicus
GGAAGAGGCAAAAAACAAACAACAACAACAGCAAAGATAACAAAACAACGCTGGGAATGACTTAGTCTAAGAAGCCCCCAAAGTTTCCTCTTGGTGTGTGAGTGTGAGGAGGTTACGTAGAGGCGGCGAGGACGGGGTGGGGAGGGAGGGAGGGGTGGGATGGGGTAGGGTCGGGGTTGGAGGTGTAACGCGACGGGAGTGGACAGGGTGGTGGGGGGAGGGGGGAAGGGGCAACGGGTGTGGACAGGGCGGTGTGGGGGGGGGGTTGTCGATAGGGCAGTTATGTGTAGTGTGTAGTGGTCAGAGCTGGGTTTGGTGACCTACGTCCCCCTACCTCCCGCTCTTTCTTTCTCTCCTCGTCTTAATTCTCTCTCTCTCTCTCTCTCTCTCTCTCTCTCTCTCTCTCTCTCTCTCTCTCTCTCTCTCTCTCTCCCCTTTCGTTGTGTCTTTCTTCCAATCTTTGTTTACTCATGAAGAATGACGATGATTATGGTAATAACGTAAAGACGCATGGACACGCTAGGCGGGCAGGCAGGCAGGCAATGTGCCAGTCAGTCAGCCGAAGTCGGGTAGACAGACGGTCATTCTCCTTTTGTATGGAAAGCCAGTCTCTCGACCAGTTAGCCAGCCAATGAGAACAGTCATGTAGTCAGTCAATGAGTGAGGTCGTGCAGTCATTCATTCATTCTTTCATTCATTCATTCATTCATTCATTCAGCCAGTAAGATTGTGCAGTCAGACAGTCCAGACCGTCAGTAAGTGGAGTCAGCGAGCAGGCATGTGAGGGAGGGGAGGGGAGGGGAGGGGAGGGGGTACATCCATGCGGCCTTCCCTATCTGTGATTAGCAGTTAGGCCTAAGGAACTGCGCCAGAGGAAGGCCGCTCCTCGTCGCCCGAAGTCGCATCTTGAAGGCGCTGGAGAAGACGTGGTGAAAATGACGATCGTGACGGCCGGTTGGGCGGGGTGAGGGTGATGGTGATGACGATAGTGGCGACGAGGATGATGATGATGATTATTATTATTATTTGATGATTATGGATAATAAAAAGGATGATGATTTTGTTATCATAATGATGATAATCCAACTAATATTGATGCTTTATAGATGGTGAAAATGATGATGATTGTTCCTCGACGATGTGTCTTGGGAGAAGAAAGGAGGGTGGAGGCAGTCGGGAATAGGTATACGAAGCAAGTGTGGGAATAGGAAAAGGGAAAGGGAATAGTGGAGGAACAGGATAAGGGAAGGGATGGGAGGGAGGAGGAGGGAAACAGGAAAAGGGACAGGGAGTTGTGTGAGCGAGCGGCTGAGTGGAGCGCGGGCGGCAAAAAGGCTGGCGGCTTACGGCGGGTTGGGGGGATGAGGGTGGGGGTGGCGGAGCGGAGGGGTGAGGGCAGCGCAGGTGTGATGGAGAGGGAGAGAGACAGAGACAGAGACAGAGACAGAGACAGAGACAGAGACAGAGACAGAGACAGAGACAGAGACAGAGACAGAGACAGAGACAGAGACAGAGACAGAGACAGAGACAGAGACAGAGACAGAGACAGAGACAGAGACAGAGACAGAGACAGAGACAGAGACAGAGACAGAGACAGAGACAGAGACAGAGACAGAGACAGAGACAGAGACAGAGACAGAGACAGAGACAGAGACAGAGACAGAGACAGAGACAGAGACAGAGACAGAGACAGAGACAGAGACAGAGACAGAGACAGAGACAGAGACAGAGACAGAGACAGAGACAGAGACAGAGACAGAGACAGAGACAGAGACAGAGACAGAGACAGAGACAGAGACAGAGACAGAGACAGAGACAGAGACAGAGACAGAGACAGTGTGATGACCAGGACATGTCCCTCTACCCCCCCCCCCTCCCCCCTTGCCCAGTCCCTCGCCCGCCGCGCTCCCGAACCGTATTAAACAGGTCCTTACCCTCCTTTCCACACCCGGGTTCGGGATCACCTTATTTCACGACGGAGGGGGAGTGGAGTGGTGGAAGGAGTAGTAAAAGGAGCAGGAGTGATATAAGTAGGAGTAGGAGAAGTAATAGAAGGATAAGGATAAGGAGGGGAGACGGAGTAGGACTAGCAGGAAGAATGGAAGAAAAGTAAAAGGAGGAGGATTACTAGAAGTAGGAGAAGGACAAGGAGAGATGGAGTTGGGATAGAGGAGGAGAATAAGAAAGGGAAGGAAAAGGAGAAAGAGAAGGAAAACAGAGTAGCGCATAGAAAGAGAGAGAGAGGGAGAGGGAGAGGGAGAGGGAGAGGGAGAGAGAGGAAAAGAGGAAGAGTGGGAGACAGGGTGAGGGGGGGAAACAAAAGGAGAAACTCTTTCTTGATGCGCAGTAGCTTTTCTTAGGCCTAGAGAGTGTAGAGAGAAGAGAGAGAGAAAGACAAAAAAAAAAAAATGTATAACGAAGCTTGTTTTTATTGGCCGTCCACGGCCGCCGCCGTTACCTTTGGCGGGTCGACGCGGCCGGAGGTGCTTCGGCGTGACGC
>BOPN01001208.1:318456-320956 GCA_017312705.2 Penaeus japonicus
CCCTTTCCTACCTTTCCTCCATTTCCACTTCTTCCCCGTTCTGTTCACGCTTTCCCATTCCTCCCATCCTCCTTTTCTCCGTCTTTCCTCCCTCAAGTTTTACCTTCATCTTCATATCTCCCTCCATTTCTCCCTCCTACCCGCCTTTTCGCCATCTTCCCTCCTTTTCTTTCGTGCGTGACTTTTCGGGGTAGGGGGATAGGGAAGTCGTGAAACGGAAATAAAGGGGGGGGGGTAGAAGAGGGGAGGAGAGGAAGGAGGACAACCCCCCCCCCCCTCCAACCATCCCCCTCCTTTTGCCGGTGTATCTGGCATCGGTTATATTACAAAATTCCTCCTTTCCTCATATACTTCATTAGCTTCCCTCCCCTTGCTTCTGCTTCTCTTCTTTCTCCTCCCCGCCCCCCTCCTTCTCCCCCTTTTCATCCTCCATCTCCTTTTGCTCTCCATTATGCTCTTCCTCTTTCCCCTTCTCCTCCTCCTTCCTCTTTCATCTGTTCTTCCTCTCCTCCTCCTCTTTTTCCTCTTTCATTTGTTCCTCTTTTCCTCTTGGTCCTCCCTCATTTTCTTCCTTTTTATTTTTATTTTATTTTGTTGCCACTACAGGGGCCCTTCCTCTCCTCCTCTTCTTCTTCTTCCTTCTCTTGTTTTTCTTTCTTCTACCTCTTCTTGCTCATTTTTTGTTCCTCTTCCTCTCTCTTTTCTTTTTGTTGTTTTACCTCTCGCTCAATCGTTTGTTTGTTGTGCCTCTTCCTTTTAATTCTCCTTTTCTTTATTTTACCACTTCCTTTTTCTTTTTTTTTCTCCCTCTTTTTTTCTTTAATCCTTCCTTTTCTTCTTCTTCCTCTTCTACTATGTCCTTTCCTTACTCTTGTTTACCATTTCTTCCCCCTTTTGTATAATTTTTTCCTTCTCATTTGTCATTTCCCTTTCTTGCGGATTATCATGTTATCGTTTCCTCATTCTTCCTCTTTCCTTGTTCGTCCTTTTCCTCCTCTTTCGTTATTCCTCTTCTCCATTTTCTCGTTCTTCCTCTTCATCCTATTTCTCCATTCTTCCTCTTCCACTTTCAGGTTTCCTGTTCGTGCTCCTTTATCCAACGATTCCTCATCTTCCTCCTTTTTTATATCCTCTCCTCCTCCCCCTCCTCCTCCTCCTCCTCCTCCTCCTCCTCCTCCTCCTCCTCCTCCTCCTCCTCCATGTCACAGAACCTCGCTACGCCTCCTCTTATGACAGCGAATGTCATGTCATTTGTTCCGGCAGCTTCGTCTGTCTGCCCGGTGACATGAACGAGGCTCGGAGATGCCCCTGGGATACCCCCCCCCCCCCACTCTCTCGAGTTCTCTTTTCCTCTCGCTCTCTCTATCTTTTTTCTTTCTTTATAGATCGCCTCGTTCTCTCTCTCTTTCTCTTTCTCTTTCTCTCTCTTTCTCTCTCTTTCTCTCTCTCTCTCTCTCTCTCTCTCTCTCTCTCTCTCTCTCTCTCTCTCTCTCTCTCTCTCTCTCTCTCTCTCTCTCTCTCTATCTATCTATCTATCTCCCTCCCTCCCTCCCTCTCTTTCATTCCCTCCCCCTACCCCCCTCCTCTCTCTTTTCTCTATCCTTCTCTCTCCATTTTATCTCTCTCTCTCTCTCTCTCTCTCTCTCTCTCTCTCTCTCTCTCTCTCTCTCTCACTCCTTTCTTTTCATCTTTCCTCTCCTTTTTCCATTTCAAACCCTCTCTTTACCTCTCCTTTTCCCATATTTTTTTTTTACAATCATAACTTTCCTTGTCCCTCTCTTCCATTGTAACATTATCCCCAAAATAGCGTACGGCAAACTCAAAGAATGAAAATGCAATAAAGAAAGGAAATAAGTAATGAAGTGAAAAGGGAGGGAAATTGATGGTAGGAGTGATAAAGGAGGAAAACAAGAGGTAGAAAGAGAGATAGGGAGGGGAAGAGGGGGGGAGGTAGGGAGGGAAGGAGTTAGGGAGGAAGGGAGACTGTGATGGATTGATTGACTGATTTATTTTTGAAGTTTGTTTACAGAATTTCATCCATGTCAAGAGGAGTAGGAGGAGGGAGGGGTGGGGTGGGTTAGGGGTTGTATGTCATACGAGAGATTATTATTGTTTTATTATTTATGATAATTAGTTATTGTTTTATTATGATGATGATGGTGATGGGGAAAATTATTATGATGGTTTTAGGGTTCTCTCTCTCTCTCTCTCTCTCTCTCTCTCTCTCTCTCTCTCTCTCTCTCTCTCTCTCTCTCTCTCTCCCTCTCTCTCTCTCTCCCACCTCCCCTCTTCCAACCGCGGCCAGGTGTTAACATTCTCCCTTCCGCCAAAGTTCTTGTCCGATAGAAATGGAAAGATCGTGTTTCCTTGTAAGATCAATATTGCGTGAAGCCAAGGTTGTGAGTGTATTCTGTTCAGGCGAAGAGTGCGCATTGATACCACTATATTGTTGCTTTCACTATTTCTACGCCCACGTTATACTGTACTATCAGTTTCACTT
>BOPN01001209.1:0-15000 GCA_017312705.2 Penaeus japonicus
CGTTCTGGGTGAGTCGAGGAGCGATTTCAAAGGCGAAAACTGATGGATTTTATTATGGATGTAGCAAAGGTTAAGTAAGAAAAGAAGAAGAAGAAAAAGATAGAATGTTAGAAAAGTAAGAGATAAGTAGAGAAGTAGAATGAGGATAAGTAGAAGAAAGAAAAGTAGAATGTAAGGAAATAAGAAAAAAGGAAGGATGTAAGAAAATAAGAAAAAGTAGAATGAAAGAAAGGTAAACAAAGAGTAGAAATGTAAAAAGAAGAAAAGTAAAAAAAGAAAAAAAGTGGAATGTGCGAAAAGTAAAAAAAATAAAATAAAGGTAGAATGTAAGAAAAGTAAATAAATAAAAAAGTAGAAAAGAAAAAAGAAGGAGAAAAGTAGAATGTAAGAAAAGTAAAAAAATAGAACGTAAGAAATGATAATTGGAAGAAACATAACACAGAAAAAGTCGACATGTGCAATGTAAGAAAAGAAAAAAAAAAAAGTGGAAAAGTTATATGTAAGAAAGTATCAAAAATAAAATAGAAAAGTAATGAGTAAAAAAAGAAGAAAAAAAAATGGATGAAAGAATAACAATAAAAAGAAACAACGAAATGATAAATGAAAATAAAGAAGTAGAATCTAAGATAAAAAAACAAAACAAAACAAAAAATAAACGATAATCAAAACCCATAGTGACAATCTCTTCCTTCTCTCCGCCTTAGAATGGAACAAGATCATGGGCGTCGGAAGAACCCGAGATTGGCGCGTGCATGGAGAGGACAGTGCTGGTGTGGGTGCCGTGTCTCCTGCTGTGGGCGTTTGGGTTGCCGCGCCTCGCCCAGCTCAGGAGGCGCCCGTCGGATCCAGGCCCATGGACGCCGCCCTTGGGCCTCAAAGTCGTGAGTATCGCTTTCTCTGTCTGTCTGTCTGTGTCTTTATCTCTGTCTGTCTTTCTGTCTCTGAATAGCCTTGGTCATTATAATGTTACATAACAAACGTTCTTTACTGTAAGATTACATTATTTCTTAATAATTATCAAAAAAAGACTTCAACTAAAGCTAAAATTCATCGAGGAACAAACGAAAGGATCTAGTTTAGTGTCTCCTTAAGTATATCCATCCAGGTTTTCTCTTACATAGTTGTGTTTCTCCATAAAATAAGGCTAGACTAGCGTAATATGATAATAATAGTAATGAGGATGCTAATGATAATAATGATAATGATAATGATAACAATAATGATAAAGATTATGATAGCAATGATAATAGTAAAGGTGAATAATGCTAACAACAATAACAATAACAATAATAATATAATTAAAATAATACTAGTTACAATATCAATAACAGCATTAATGATAATGGTTATCAATATGATAAAATAGAGGCTAATGATAAGGTTTACATAAATAATAGTATTAATAGGGTGTAAATTTCAAAATGAAACATATAGGCCTACTAATAATCATCACATTTGGATATAAGTAATGGATGATAAATATGCTTACATTTATTATGAAAGAATGCTTGCAGTATGAAATGTATATCAACACTTGATATAAAACCTTTATATTTAAGAATGTTGAATCTATGCATACTATTATACTGTAAGTATGCTTTTATTATAAAGAAATATGCTTTACATTTAAATATAAGTATGCCTTCCTTATTAAATGTATGCTTTCCACTTTAATATAAGTATGCCTTTAGTATTAAATATATGCTTTCCATTTATATATAGGTATGCCTTCCCTATTAAATGCATACTTTTCACTTTAATATAAGTATGCCTTTAGTATTAAAAGTATGTTTTCCATTTAAATATAAGTATGCCTTCCTTATTAAATGTATGCTTTCCACTTTAATATAAGTATGCCTTTAGTATTAAAAGTATGTTTTCCATTTAAATATAAGTATGCCTTCCCTATGAAGTGTATGCTTTTCACTTCAATGTACGTATGCTTGCAGTTTTTCACGGCGATCATGCTTGCAACGGCGGTCATCCAGCTGGCTTGGGCGGCGGCAGCTGGTGAAGAGAGGGTTCCACCTGCGGAGTTCATCGCCGGAGCTGTTCTCTTGGCAACTTATGTGAGGAGTTTTATTGTCTCAAGAAAAATTGTCATACACACATGCACGTACACATGTACACACACACACATACACATATGTACACACACACACACACACACACACACACACACACATAGACACACACACGAACACACACACACAAACACACACACACGTACATATCACACGCAAATACACACGAAACACACAGACACACACAAACGCATGCACGTACTCACACATCACACATAATTACCATACGATTATTGAAAAAAAACATCATTTGTGCCTAATTGCTTTTACCAGGCAGTCTAATCCCCTCAGCAATGTAATGGATTAATTTATATCCTCTGTCTTAATTGTTATTTTCATATAAGTTATTAAACGAAGTGCGAGGTCATTTTCATCAGTAAAACCCGTAAATGATTATCTATTTCATTTGATGTATTTCTTAATAGATCCTGTGTATGGTCCTGATATTGATGGGGAGGCGGAAAAGTGAACAGAACAGCGAGATCCTTTTGCTGTATTGGCTGTTCTCCTTGATTTGCAACCTCCCTCAAATCTATGCCTTCTTCAACGGATCAAATGGAAGGGTGAGTCACTATTTTTCCATCAGTATAGAAGCAATCTGACTGTAACTATAATATATAGAATAAACAAAATAAAACAAACACAGTGAGAACGAAATGAAAATCGTGACGTTCCGAATGAAGCCTTCTCAGGTTCTGTTCCAGACGAAGAGATCAAAACAGATTAAAACTAAAAAGGATTCGAAAAGTCACCATCTTTATTTCGTTGTTACTGTGGCTTCGTTTCATTCTATTTATGTGTACACGTCATTGCTTCCATAATACTTATAGATGATAATAATCGAACCTATTATTTGATAATCCTCTATCTTCCTTCCCATTCCACACCCTTCCTATTCCCAGATCCAGGGAGTTCCTTACGCGGTCGCTGTCACCTTCGTCGTCCAGTTCCTGTGCAACGTTGCCCTGTTCCTGGTCAGCTGCTTCAAGGACGCTCCCGCCGCCAGGAAGGAACTCGACGCCTCGGTGGTAAGGACTAAATGGACGGACTAAAACGAGGGCCCTTCTTACACTATACCAGAACCGTTTTTTTTTCTTATTAATAAAGGGGCGCTTGTTTCTTATTGCTGACTTGAATTATTCTTCGTAAAGTAGGGGCCGTTTGTAAAATAAGAGCCTTTGAGATTTGATAATTTCTTAATAAGATCCCTTATTTCTCAATATATGTCTTAATAATAGCATTTCTTTCTGAATATATCCTTTCTATAATAAAGACCCTTTTCCCCTTTCCAAATATGTCCTTTCAGAAATAATACTCATCGTTCAATTTAAACAGATGGTAGAATCCAGTATTAATAAATTAAAGTCCATCCTGCTTATATCAAAGCCTCGACCCTTCCTAACCGAAACAAAGCCAACGTTTCACATGCCACAAGTTTTCGTCCTTGTTTCTCGTGACATGAATAAGTTCCATGTTTCTCATACCATAACTTCCCACCAGAGGTTCGCTATTTTGTCATTCCTGTGGCGTCTCTCCTTTCAGAAGCCGTCTCCGCTGCTACGGGCGTCTCTCTCCAGCCGCCTCTTCTTCTGGTGGGCGACGCCCCTCGTCTGGCGCGGCTGGAGACGCCCCTTGACCTCGGATGACCTGTGGGACATCGAACCTCGGAACTCCGCCTCGACGCTCGCGGTTCAGTGGGACGACGCTGTCAACAGGTATAGGGAGTGGTGTGTGTGTGCGTGTGTGTTCGTGTGTGTGTGTGTGTGGGTGTGTGTGTGTGTGTGTGTGTGTGTGTGTGTTTGTGTGTGTGTGTGTGTGTGTGTTTGTGTTTGTGTGTGTGTGTGTGTGCGCGCGTGTGCGTGTGCGTGTGCGTGTGCGTGTGCATGTGCGTATGCGTGTGTGCTTCTGTATTATATACCCCCATACCCATCAACATTTACAAAGACAAATAAGAAAAACCACAAACACACACAAGTGATCAACATCCGAAAATTTCAGAGGCAAAAGACCCAACCTCCCAGAATACAAGACGCAGCGAAAGGCCCGCTACGAACGAGTCACGACCCCCGGCAACAAAGTCTCCATCTTGGCCTGCATCTGGAGGCTGGCGAGGGCCGCCTTCTTCGGCTCGCTCGGCCTCTACTCTGTGTCTGAGGGCCTGCGCTTCCTCACCCCGAGGCTCCTCAGGTCAGTCGGGACGTGGTGTCGGGTCTTAAGGTGTTGCTCTGGACGTGTTCATTTATCATTATTATTATTATTATTATAATTAGTATTATTATTATACACACACACATTCGCAATGGCGCAAAAAAGTACAACTATTGTAGTACAACTATTATAAAAGCCCCAACAGCTTCAGCGACTGCCAATCCATGCCCCCCCCCCTCCCCGTAGGTCCTCATGTTTCTAAAACCCTTTCCTTCCTCATTCCTTCCTCATTCCTTCCTCAGTCTGATAATCAAGTTCACGGAGGAAGACGAAGAGCCTGTGTGGCACGGATACCTCTACGCGGTCTCGCTCTTCCTGTCTTGTTCTGCAAGTTCGCTCCTCAAGAACATTTACAGCTTCAGGATGTCAGTTCTATCGACGAGGGTCAAGTCGGTCCTCATGACTGCTGTCTATCGCAAGGTGAATGAGGATAAATCCCTTTCGATCGTTTTATCGTTAGAGACCATCAAAGTTGCCGTATTGAGTATTGAGGCAAACGTTTGAATTGTCACAATTTGGGTAATTTCCTTCCACCTTACAATTATTCATTCTTACTTCGGTCCTTCTGACGTCCAGTTTTTTTGTTTTTTTTTTTTCTTATTATTTTGGGTTTCAACTAATTACACCTCTTCCTTGTTCTCTTTTCCTCTCCTTGGCAACAGGCTCTCTCCCTCTCGGGAACCGCTCGGCGCAACGCGAGCCTCGGCGAGATCGTCAACCTGATGTCCGTCGATGCGCAGGTCGTGGGTCGGGTTTTCGGGCCGATTTGCAGCCTCCTCATCTCGCCTGTGATAATCGTCTTCTCCATCATCTTTCTTTGGCAAGAACTTGGTAAGGTTGTCTTCTTTTCATCGATTTGCGATCATTTTAAAAAACTGATTGTTATTGTCGTTGTATATATGAATATTTATCCCACGAATCACAGTCTGTGAAATATAACCTAATAACCAACAGAAATCCTCTTCGCTAGACTTCAATATCTTTCTTTTTTTCTCTCTATATATTGCACATCATTCACATTTGAGTTATTTCCTTAATTAGTTCGAGTCTGACCACCATTCTCGCAAAACCAGGAGCAAGTGTGCTGGCCGGAGTGACGGTACTGGCGCTGCTCATGCCCCTGACCAGCTTCCTGGCCAATAGGATCAAGGTTCTCCAACAAGCCAACATGGAGTTCAGGGATCGACGGGTGAAGATTATGAACGAGATCGTCAGCGGAATTAAGGTGAGGGAGCGTTGGCTTTTATTATACGGTGATGTACGAACATCCTTGGCTAGTTGGAAAAAAATCCTGATAGTAGTATAAGTATAGGTTTATTCACGAGAGGGACGCACAGTGAAATTGTCTTAAAATACTTTTAAATATTTGTGACATGAGATGGTATGATTGTGCTTATTTATCGTGTTCTTAATCGTATTTAATATGTGCTTTATTTCTAACGACTCCGTAGGTATTGAAATTGTACGCCTGGGAAGGAGCTTTCTCTAGTATGGTAGACAAAATTAGGAAAAAAGAGATGAATCTTCTCCAGAAGGTGGCTTTCTGCAGAGCCCTCAATTCCTTCTTATCTGGCACGTCGCCATACACTGTAAGTTATTCTCAGTTTGTTACTGATATAAAATCTTCTAAATAGTCTAAATGGACCTTGTGTGTGTTCAGGTTTGCCATATAACAAAGTTTCAACATTTAGCTACTCCTTATTATATAAATTTTAATCATTAAAGCTCTTGATGTGACCACTCCATTACTTGCCCATGCAAACAAAAGCAGATAGCCTTACAATATGGCTATAGTAATAATTCCTTTCCCTCCCAGGTCGCCTTGGCTACCTTTACTACATATTTGTTAGCGTCTCCAGAGAACATTCTCGACGTAGAGAAAGCCTTCGTGTCTGTATCTTTGTTCAATATTATGAAGCTACCAATCTGTCGGCTGCCCATCATCATCTCTGACGTGATCCAGGTATGGTGCGCGTGACTGAACATTCAACAGGGAACGGGTGGGAATTTCAGCCTCTGTTTGTTTACAACCGATGCTCCTGTTTGGCTCCCTCATTTTTTCCGTAAAGTCTCAAATAAAATCCCTTATTTTACTATAGAATATGATTAATTCAGACCAAGTTGAGTATGCTGAGGGGCCACACATGGAATATTATTACAGCCAAAATAGATTAAGACTTATTGGCTGCTTTGTTATTAAAGCCAAACAAGTTTTGCTTAATTTCCCTTGTAATAGTTAACGACATTAAATACCCTTATTGACAACATTGTTAACATTTTCCTATTTTCTGAAGGCAATTGTGGCATTTAAGCGAATTGAGAAGTTCATCCATGCTGAAGAACTGGATCCAACAGCTGTATGCCAAGATCATTCTGAAGGTAAGGGCATTTTCTACTTCATGCTCATCACTCTGCTGAATGAGATATGCCACCTTTTCCTGCTATGTTTTATTACAGGTTGCCCAGATATTTCAATTCTGTATGTCTAATTTAGTTTACATTCCTATTACCACTTGCAAGAAAGCTGAATTGAGAGTAAAAATATTTTCCTCATATTTATGAAGATGCTTGCAGAACACAGATAACCTTTTTATTCATCCCGCCAAGTTTCTCATAAAGGTGCTCTCCTTTATAGCAAATGCCATTGTCATCCGAGGGGGTAAATTCACCTGGGCAGGTGACGAAGGCCAGGCCTCCTGGGAGCTGAACGACATCAATCTGGAAGTTGGTCATGGAAAACTGGTGGCAGTGGTGGGATGCGTGGGTGCTGGCAAGAGCTCTCTCATCTCAGCACTTCTTGGGGAAATGAGGAAGACAAAGGGCAAAGTTGTTGTCAATGTAAGCTTCATACATATAATTTCCATCTATTACTACTCAAATCGGCCATTTCAAAAGCTCTGAACTTTTCTAAAGGATAAATCTTAGTATTCATGTAAATGCTGACAAATATTTTTGACTAGTACACTCAGATTAAGTGTAGGTTTATAAATTTCAAAGTGATTACAACTTCAGTAAAACTGATTCCATAATTATTCTGTAACTGTCAAAGAGTCTTAAATAAGAAGTAGGCAAGCAAATGACAATCCAGAAATGTTAAATATAAACAAACTTTTAAAAAAATAATTGCTATGTTTATTGTTTCAAGACAGCTAAGATTTAACCCATTCTGTGTATTCTCGTAATGTGTAGATGTTAACCAAAGTTATTGTCTGCAGGGATCTGTGGCATATGTGTCCCAACAGGCATGGCTCCAGAATGCCACCTTGAGGGACAACATCATCTGGAGCCAGCCTTTCGATGAGAAAAGGTACCGGCAAGTGGTGACAGCCTGTGCCCTCCAGCAAGATCTTGACATGTTGCCTGGAGGTGACATGACAGAGGTTGGAGAAAAGGTTAGATACGTTCTTTCACTCGATGTTTGGTTCCTGTCACTTAAACCGTATGATTGTATGTCTTTAAAATCCCGGTCACCTTGGAATATCTATGGTTCTTTAACTCGAAAAAAAAAGACTATTGAATAATCAATCTAATATTGTTGTGATTAGGGGATCAACCTTAGTGGAGGCCAGAAGCAGCGCGTATCCTTGGCTCGTGCTGTCTACAGTGCTGCTGATATCTTCTTGTTTGACGATCCTTTGAGTTCTGTCGACGCCCACGTTGGTCGATTCATTTTCGATAATGTCATTGGATCCAAGGGCATTCTAAAGAACAAGGTATATGAACATAGAGTATGGTACATTGTTTTTCACTAGGAATACCATATGAAGTTCTTTTATCTAATACCATATGGGGAATTTACTACTGAATGTCACATTTACAGCTATTCTAAAATCTACAGGCAAACCTTTAGTCATTGACTAGATAACTTTATCCTACTTTTACACAGACCCGTCTTCTCGTGACTCATGCTGTGACCTTTCTACCTCGGGTGGACGAGGTCATTGTGCTAAAAGATGGACAGATGGTGGAGAAAGGCTCTTACAACGAACTCGTAGCCAAACAGGGAGATTTCGCCAATTTTGTTCAACGGCACCAGAATGAAGATGCAGAAGAAGATACAGAAAGTGGTAAGAGAGTGAGGGAAGAAATGAGAATGGGAGAGAAAGTAGAAGACATACACACATATATTCATAGGTGTATTTTCTTTAATAGTAGACTATGAATTCTTGCAACACGCGCTTCCCCCTGGTAACAATCGTAAAAGTTATAGGGAAGACATTTTACGAATTTCTCTTCTCTGGCAGAGCTGAAGCTGTCCAGTCCTGGTCCCTATTATCATCAGGTGTCATCAGAGTCCCACAAGTCTTCTGTTGATAACGAGAGGTAAATGGGAATATTTAATTAACGTTCAACTAATATAACTTCGTTTAATATCTGAAAAGAATAAAGAAACAGAACGTTTTAAGCAGAAAATGCAAGTGTATTGGAATCTTCTCATATCAATTTACATGATAGGTGGTTGTCGTTGCTTTCTGCAAAGAACAATAATAATGAAAAGGAGGATAAGGAAGACGAGAAAGAAAAGCTACGGAGTATGGCGGACGCTGCAGGCAAAACGACCACAAAACAAAAGTTGGTTCAGGAGGAAAAATCCGAAACAGGAAAGGTGAGATAATATAGCATGTGTATAACCATATATGGTAGAGCTAAATCAAGTATCTCCTTAAATTTGCATGGAAATTTGTATATGCTGTAAAGTAATAGATAATGAAATAGTAAATATTAATGAAAAACTACTCTTACACACACACACACACACATACACACACATATATATATATATGTATGTATATATATATATATGTATATATACATATAAATAAATATATATATATATGTATGTATATATATATATATATATATATATATATATATATATATTTATATTATATATGGTAGGTACATAAGTCTTTGTTTTTCCCCCCTTTAGCAAACAAATAATAACATTTAATAAAACAAAATTCTTTTCGCAGGTATCTCGACACGTATACCTAACATACGGAAAATCCATGGGTCTCCTTTACGCTGTGGTTCCTTTGGTCTTCATAGTTCTTGGACAGGTTAGCATATATTCACTACATGCAAATCATGCAAAACATATCAAAATTTTGCTGGTAGCTAATGTAGTACTGTTGCCATCATAGTAAAACATCATTTTTAATAACATTTCTTCGCCCTTTGGTTCCAGACTAGTTTAGTGAGCAGCAATGTGTGGCTATCCAAATATTCCTTCTCAAGTGCCGGCGAATCTGGCGACGCTAACACTACTACGAGTAACTTCGTTGTCACTCGAGAGGTGTTCTTGCTTGGCTACGGGGCCTTCGGAGTCGCGCAAGGTGAGCACCTGCACCCTCGTCGGAAGTTTTAGTGCGTGCGTGCGTGTGTGTGTGTTACATGTGTAAATACATGAACATATACATAGTACATTACGGTCAGGTATGAATGTATTTTGAAAGGTCAGTCTGATTACGGTGTATGTGTCACAGATAAGCAAAATAATGATACTGCCAGCTATGACTTTTGTCCTAAATTCTGCACATTTAATTTCCGTGCGATTTCCTCAGCCCTGTTCCTGTTCCTGGGGACGCTGTCGTTGATGCAGGGCTGTCTGAGGGCGTCGCGGGTCCTCCACCAGCGCCTCCTGCAGAGCGTGGTGCGTCTCCCGATGAGCTTCTTCGACACCAACCCCAGCGGGAGGATCATCAACAGGTTCAGCAAGGAAATCAGCATCTTGGACATCAATCTGCCGGATATTGTCTGCACCTCCTTCGACCGTTTCGTACAGGTATGTATTAATTACTCTCTCTCTCTCTCTCTCTCTCTCTCTCTTTCTCTCTCTCTTCTCTCCTCTATCTGTCTCTCTCTCTCTCTCTCTCTCTGTCTCTCGCTCTCTCTCTCTCTGTCTCTCGCTCTCTCTCTCTCTGTCTCTCGCTCTCTCTCTCTCTCTCTCTCTCTCTCTCTCTCTCTCTCTCTCTCTCTCTCTCTCTCTCTCTCTCTCTCTCTCTCTCTCTCTCTCTCTCTCTCTATATATATATATATATATATATATATATATATACATACATATACATATAATTTGCTTCCAGGTCGTTGCAACAATAGTCATGATAATCGTCGCCCTCCCAGCGGCTGGCTTCTTCGTGGCGCCGATCATGGTCCTGTACTACTTGGTTCAGATGTTCTACATCGCCTCGTCCAGGCAGCTCAAGCGCATCGAGTCTGTCTCGAGATCTCCCGTCTACTCTCACTTCAGCGAGACTCTCCAAGGTAAGTGGAGCTCACACCGCGAGAGAGAACACATAGAGGAGCTTATGAGCTTGCTTACTCACAAAGACACTTGTACGAGTAACGAGTAACGCAAAGTAGATCACAGTTCGATATTGTTGTTCTATACGGATTGACTTTATGAGTTATTGTTGTCTTGGTGACTTGGTAAAACGAGGGGCATTTTGATATATATATACACACTCTGCTGACGTAGAGTAAGTGGCATGAGTGCTGATTTTGAGACATCGGCCAGATATTCAGGCTTCCAGACTAAGAGGTTTTCTGATTATAGGTGTCACTCTCCTTGCTGTTCAATAATTTCCTCTTTAGAGATATGTCTTTCAATAACATGTTGATGTTTTTATATTCACCAAGCTATACGTCTGATGTCAACATGATGTCTTTTATATTCACTAAGCCATTTATCAATATTTTGTCCCTCAGGAGTGTCCATAATCCGAGCGTTTAAAAAACAGCAAGAGTTCTACGAGGAATCGCTTCGTAAGATTGATTTCTCTTTGGAATCTGTGTACACCAATTACGCTGTCAACAGGTATGCTACTACGAGCCCAAACATTTTTACTTTTTGAGCGGGGTGGGGGGATGATAATGCTTTACTTTCCCGCTATGAAGCAAATGTTAATGCGAGAATAGGGTTGAACA
The DNA here is from genome assembly GCA_017312705.2 of Penaeus japonicus. NCBI lineage: Eukaryota > Metazoa > Arthropoda > Malacostraca > Decapoda > Penaeidae > Penaeus > Penaeus japonicus. The sequence continues at coordinate 11,223 of BOPN01001209.1, forward strand.
AATGAATACTTTTATTTTGGAGAGATTGTGCATTATTTTCCCGCCTTTCTCTTTATTTTGTAGGGGAATGGGAAGGGCTGGGGAATAATGCTTTATTTTCTCGTTATGATTGGAAGGTTAATATGATTCTCAAAGGTCAACAAATTGCTACAAGTAGCATTAATTTCATTACAAAAGTCTGACGTCATCATCCATCACTTCATCATATTGTCGTACGCATTTCGCTTCCTGACTTATGTTCTATTTTTCACAGTATAAATAATCTTCAAGCAAACCCTTTATAACCTCAAAGAAAACTCAACCATGCAATTAGGCCATACACGAACTCTAAGAAATATTAATCCATATATGAACAACAAAAAAATCTTACAATTAGGCCATACATAAACAATATAAAAAGAATCTTCTTACACTTAAACCATACATAATCACTAAAGAAAAACAACCTCTTTACTCCAACAACATCAAACCCAACTTCCTTCGTAATAATTACCTTAATCCTTCCCTCCAGATGGGCGCAAGGGAACTTAGAGATCATAGGGCACCTGATCACCTTCGCGACGGCGCTAGTGGGCGTGGTCGGAAGGGGACACGTGGGCGCCAGTCTCGTGGGCCTCGCCTTGTCTTACGCCCTCAGTGTAGGTGGAGCGCTTGGGATTGGGCGTGTCTGTAGGTGTGGTTGCGCGTGTGTGTGTCTCTATATATTGTATTATTTAAAGGATTAGTTTTGTATTATTTAAAAGATTAGAGAGAGAGAAAAAAAGATAAGAGAAAGAATGAAAGAGAGAGAGAGAGAGAGAGAGAGAGAGAGAGAGAGACTAAATGCCACATCTCAACTTCTCAGGTAACCGGCGTGCTCGAATTCCTGGTCCGCATCACAGCTGATATGGAGGCGAATATTGTGTCCGTCGAAAGAATCAACGACTATTTGGAGGTAAGTTAATCAAACTGCTCTTTGTCTCTTGTGTCTTTGCTTATGCAGATCTCCTTACGAGAAAGAAGTCACATCTAAGAGGCGTTGTGAATGTGCTTCCACGGATATCATCATTATTAAGAATTGTAATGTTTGCTACTAATCGGGTTATGATAATATCTATTGCACACATACACTAAAATGTGCATTTTTGATGTATACGCACACACACACACACACACACACACACACACACACACACACACAGTTGCATATTTAACCTTATTCTTTTACTTTTCCATTCCTTAAAATGAATAAATGACTACAATATCAGTTCAACAAACAGACTTTGAATCAAATCCTCCGTCTTTGTTTTCATTCTTATTCTCTCTGACTAAGTTTAACCTAACACCCGGAAACAATTCCTTCCAGAGAGAACAAGAAGCAGCGTGGACCTCTGAAGGCGTCCTCGCCGCTTGGCCTCAGGAAGGTCGCGTCTCCTTCAGGAATTTCCAGATGCGATACAGACCTGACCTCGACCTCATCCTCAAGGGCATCACGTGCTCCTTCGAGCCGGCGGAGAAGGTGAGGGGAGGGGAAGAGAGGGGGTGATTAGGTGAAGGAAGAGGGGGGGGGGGCGGAGGGATAGGTAAGAAGGGAGACCTTCGGTGAGAAGTATAAATATTGATATAGATGATAGTTTCATATTGAAATATAATGTTATTGATAACAATAGTGATGGTTATGGTAATAATAATAATGTTAATAATAATGATGATAGGAATAAATAACAATAATGATGATGAAAATAATAATGAAATACTACTACTTCAACTGATAATAATAATCTTATTTGCCAATAAGTAAATACATGAATAAAAAGAGAGCTTCGCACGTCACCACCTGCGCCGTTCCGAACCGCGATAAGGACTTCTCTGCCTCCTTGCAGGTGGGCATCGTCGGGCGGACGGGAGCGGGCAAATCCTCCCTGACCTTAGCGCTGTTCCGGCTGATAGAGGGCGCCGGCGGAGAGATCGACATCGACAAGGTCAACATCGCAAACGTTGGCCTCCACGACCTTAGAGGCCGAATCAGTATCCTTCCTCAAGTACGCTATCTTACTAGATTCATAATTACATTCACTGTACACTAACCCACTACCTTCTCGTAAACTCAGATATGCCATTTCCAACAAATTTGATACACGAATAAAAAACAAAAAAACTTTATGCCTGTGCTCTCCGTTCCACCAAGGACCCGGTGCTCTTCAGCGGGACTCTGCGCATCAACCTGGACCCGCTCGGCGCTTGTTCAGACGCCGACCTCTGGAACGCTCTGGAACTAGCGCACCTCGCCGACTACGTGCGAGAGCAGCCCCTGGGACTGAGCCATGTGGTGGACGAAGGCGGGGCTAATATCAGGTGAGTTCAGGATCAGTTTACGAAAATGGGCGATAGGTGTGGAGATCGAATTAGTGTCCTGGCAAGTGGATTGTTTTAGCGATAGAGGTTGGTAGTTTATCACAGAACAAAAATGTACGTAAGTATAGTTGTCAAGCTCACTATTTATATGAAAAATATATTTATATTGCTAGATACTGTACGAAACAATGTACCTCACGACTAGCCAATTATACAAATTCCCAACATAAGATCGTACTATCGTACTTAATCCTGAATATCAATCCCATTTAAAACACACTGCAAATCAGATTCGTAATTCCTGACTTACTGTTCTCGCAGCGTCGGCCAAAGACAACTGGTGTGTCTTGCCCGCGCTCTCCTGAGGAAATCCCGAATACTAGTTCTAGACGAGGCCACAGCTGCTGTTGACCTGGAGACCGACGACCTGATCCAAGCCACCATCAGGTCACAGTTCGCCCACTGCACGGTCCTCACCATCGCGCATCGCCTCAACACCATTATGGATAGTGACAGGTGTGGCATAGCGGTGGTTTTGGTTGTGAAGTTCTCCTTATTAAATAAGAATTGCTCTGAGTTATTTCCATATATTTGTTTTTACATGCCCTGATATATGTGTTTCTTCTATATATTTTTAAGCATTTCTTGACATCCATATGCATTTCCTCTACAGGGTGTTAGTATTAGACCAAGGAAAAATAGCTGAGTTTGCCCCTCCAGCTGTTCTTCTAGCTGACCCAGACTCCGTTTTCTATGGAATGGCCAAAGACGCTGGTTTGGTGTAAAGTTGTTTTCCATATCATTAAGCAATGTTAAAACGAAGGTAAAATACGAAAGAAGGAATGAAAGAAGCGCATATGTAGGTCTAAATGCTGTAGATATGAAACGCTGAACACAAAAAAATATTTATACGTAGACTTAGATTGTTTGCCCAGTGCAGTCTGAGTTCTCATGTGTCGTGAATTTGGTTATTTCTTTGTATATACATTTTTTTTACCTATGAATTTTAATAAAATAATCAAGACATAAGGATTTTGGAATTATCCCCTTTAAAAAATATTTTCAGGGTTATGCAATATATATATATATATATATATATATATATATATATATATATATATATATATATATATATATTTATACATACGCATATATGTATATGTACATATGTATATATATATATATATAATATATAAATTTTTAAACACATTTTTATGATAATAACTTGGTAAATTTACAAAAAAGAGAAAACAAAAAATGGGGGGATTACATCTATATACAAGTTCCCACTTGATTGCCCTATTGTGATTTTGAATGATATCAGAAAAATCGCATAACGGATAAGGCCATTCCCAGACAGACTTTAAGTAAAAAGTGAATCATTCATTTATCATGGGTCTGTTGTATTGGGTTATGAGCAGTAATGGGATTCACCCCTTCCTAA
>BOPN01001209.1:32500-35000 GCA_017312705.2 Penaeus japonicus
TTGGTGCGTGCCTGTGGTGTGAGTAAGCATGGAAAAGAAATATTCAGTGTTCAATATCGTAATCCTAGATTCAATTAGTCACCACAACCCTCGATTACGTCAACATTGAAAGACGAAAAACAAAAACCTTACCGTTCTGTCCCTGAGATTGAAGACACGGCACGGCATGGAGACAGTGTAGTCCAGAATGGCGGTCATGTTTAGCTCCTCTGTCGCCAGATAGGGCTGCCCCGTGTCCTCCGAGCCGTAGAACCATTTCCGGGAACCCGATTCCAGTATTCCTGAAAAAAAGAAATTTGGAATGTATGCTTGGGCTTTTAAATGGGGTATGGTGCATTGTGGTATCTATTTGATGTCTTTTTTTTTCTTCGCTCTTGTATTTTTTCTTGTGGAAAAATACGAGAACTCTCTTTTTGTTTATAGAATTTACAGAATTTCTCTCTGTGCCCCCCTCTCTCTCTTTCTGATTCTTACTCTCTCTCTCTCTCTCTCTCTCTCTCTCTCTCTCTCCCACGCTTAAAAGAATCAGCTGTAATGTCCCTGATGTCCCCGCAGAACGGTTGTACTTGAGGAAACAAGTAGAAAGTGTGTTCTTGGCCAATAAAGCTTTCGAAACGGAGATTTACCAAATTTTCCGCATTCTAGACCGTAAAAAAGAGGCATGGAAAATTTCTCAAAACATTGTGAAAATACCAGGTTTCAAATATTTTCTTTTTTTTCTTTAGCTTTTTCTTTTGGATTTTTATTATTATTTTCTTTTTTTTTACATATTTGTTTACTGTTATTTTCAATGGGATATCAAATTTATATAAAGCATGTTCTAGATTTTATCAGGATTTTATTTCCTTGGTATATTAAATTTTATGGTAAGAACATTCTTTACTAACTAAATCATAGGAAATATCACAAATGAAATTTTTTGTAATACAAATGCTGGGTAAAAAAAAAAACGTTATGACAAATGGAGCAACGATTTTCTCTGAAACTAAACATCTACCTATTCTACAAATGAATTCCTAGCATCAGTGAACGAACACCTACTCTCATCAATACAGTTGGAGAAGAAGAAGAAGAAAAAAAGGGAAAATAAAATTTAACGACCGAACTTAAGCTGAATTCCTTTTTCCACTAAAGTGCCCCCCACACATTTTAAACGGCTGCATGATTACTCTCTTCAAGGGCGGCTTTCAAACTCCCATTACCCATTCAATATCGCTCTATCGCCCCAGGAGTTACGGCTTCTTGTCACACCTCGGCCCTCTTGCACATGCAGAGATCTCAAGTGGAAGTCCCGTGAAATCTTCCATGTGGCGACTCACACTCCCTCGGCGTAAACCTGCCGATGGCGTTTGTTTGTAAACAAAGCTAGGTTATCCTCACCGCTCGATAGGTTTGGGAATATCCCGTCTATTTATTTCCTTTTCGTGTTGATTTTTTTGTTTTTGTTTTTAATGGAATTGACGATGGGAAGTGGTTTTGATTTTGTCTTATGGGTTTGGATTATTTGAAGTCTAATTTAGTGCGGCGGTGTGCGTTTTATTGAAATCGTTTCCATTTGGTAGATAATATGGCTAGAAAAAAGTATGGCTGTAAAAATGTCTCTTCCACGTTCTCCATTTATTCTTCCTTATCTTCTCTCTCTTTCTCTCTCTATCTCAAGACTGTATGTATTGCATGTTATAATTCCCGTGCCCAAAGGCTTATTTTGACCAAATATACTCAAAGAAAAGTTATCCCGATTTTTTTATTCTTTTATTTTCTTTTAATTATTATTATTTTTTTTTTTTGCACTGTGCATTTTCCAAAATATTCCCGACTACCCGTAAAAGATGCCAAGTCTATAGATTTCCTTTCGATTTTAGTGAACAGACAGGCACAGACACACATTCTACAATAATTATCTAGACATTTTAAACTGTCAGAGATGCAAGGGTAAAGAAGCGTGCCATTTCGGAAGCATTCAAGAAGCTTCCGATCTTATCTTTGCAGGCTTTATAAACGGAAGATTAATTAATTCTTAATTAATGAAGTGTCACTTACCTTTAGCGCCTCGATCAGAGTTATATATCAAGCCATAATGTTATCACAGGTATGTCATGTCTTATAATTTAATGATCTTGCTAATTGACATGATCACGACGCGTTATAATTGAAATGTGAGAAGTTATGATATTAATAGATCCCGGAGCCCTAGCGGGGAGGGATGAAACTACGGTTCGGTGGATATTAAATTGATATATTTCCGTCAGCTTTCATCTGCACATCGGTGAGTGTTCGTGCGTGCGAGTGTGGGGATATGCTTTGTGTGTATGTGTGTGTGTGTTTATATATACGCATACACGCACATACACATACAAACATACACACACACACACGCACGCACACATACACACACACGCACATACAAACACACACATACGCACACACACACGCACGCGCAAGCACACAAACATACACACACACACACACACACACACACACACACACACACATATATATA
>BOPN01001209.1:40000-42500 GCA_017312705.2 Penaeus japonicus
CTCTCTTTCTCTCTCTCTGTCTGTCTGTCTCTGTCTCTCTCTTTCTCTCTGTCTCTCTTTTTCTTCATCTCTCTTTCTCTCTCCATCTCCCTCTCTCTTTCTCTCCCTCTCTCTCCATCTCTCTCTTTCTCTCTCCCTCTCTTTCTCTGTCTCTCTCGCTCTCTCGTCCCTCCCCCCACCCACTCTCTTCCCCATCAAGATGCTCCCATCTCTCGATCTGACGTCCCCCACACCTCATCTCCCTCTTTCATGACGCATGACAATCTCTCCTGTCACATGACCGTCGCCTGCCTCCCTTCACAACCTTGTGTGCAAAAAAGAAAGTGAGGGAGGCGGTGGGGGAGAAGAGAGAGTGGGAGAGAGGGAGGGAGGAGAGAGGAGAAAGAGAGCGAGAGGGGGGGGGGAGGGAGAGAGAGAGAGAGAGGGAAGGAGAGAGAGAGAGAGAGAGAGAAAGAAAGAGAGAGAGAGAGAGAGAGAGAGAGAGAGAGAGAGAGAGAGAGAGAGAGAGAGAGAGAGAGAGAGAGCAAAACTACCAGTTGGTTAACTAAACTTTATATTTCTGTTTATTTGTATATTTCAGTTCTAATAATCTATAAAATATCGTAACATCCACAGATAACCCCATAAGTGTTAACCAGCCCTGGGTTCGGTAAATAACAAAATAACTGGCAGGTGTTTCCAACTGAGCATAAGTGTTCTGATTTTATCATGATTGACTTATTGATGGTTTATAAAGGCCTCAATAAAGGATGATTTTCTTTGTAAGGCACTGTAACACGATGATGTAAGAGAAGAGGTGTAAAATATAATGGTATTTGTGTAAATATGGTGTAGCAATAGACCAGTAAATAGTTTGCTAGATCATGGTCGGTGGTTCGAGAAATTGCCAATCGCGTACAAAATATCCTTTGTTTATTTTAGTCGTTGCTATCTCTAATTGTTCGCTTTGTCAAATTGAATTGATCATATAATATACCGTGATATATATAACATACATGGAAGGCGATTCTGACGGTCAGATTTTGAAAATAGTATGACTTGAATGTCCCTGAAGTCGCTAGCATAAACTCCAGGTTTGGACAGGAGATATCTTAACCACCACCCCCATCCCCCTCTCCCCCTCCTTCCCCAACCAGTCATACCCCTTCCCCCAACCTCATCCCTCAACAACCATTCCCCGCTCCTTCCCTAATCCCCTCCCACCCCAACCATCTACCCAGCCCCTTCTACCCTACCCCTTAACATCCATTCGTATATGTTATGGGCATTTAAGGTAATCCATTTCTCACAGACTTCCGGCTCCGCCCCCGCGAGGTTGTGCGAGAAACAGCGAGATCTTGTGAGAGGGACGTTTTCTCTTCATTTTAGCTTCCTCTATTTTTGTTTTTCACTAAGAAAGAGAGAGAGAGAGAGAGAGAGAAAGAGAATAAAAAAAAAGTGAGAGAGAGAAAAAGATAATAAAAAGAAGTGAGAGAGAAACAGATAGATAAACAAAAATCAAGATAAAGAGAATAAAAAAACATGTCAAACAAACAAGCGAATAGAAAAAACAAATACTAATAAACAAATAAATAAACAAAAAGAGATACCATATGTTCACCAATGTTACCATCCAAACAAGCACCACAAAGGGCAGGTTCTCAGTGCCACTAGAGGGCCAGGGGCGAATCGAAGTGATTGAAGGGGCACTCACTGACAGGCAGATGTGGCACTTCACGCCCCCATTCCCTCTCTCCCTCACTCCCTGTCCTCACTCTCTCTCTCTCTCTCTCTCTCTCTCTCTCTCTTTCTCTTCTTGTTTCTCTCTCTCTACTCTGTCTGTCTCTCTCTCTCTCTCTCTCTCTCTCTTCCTCTCTCTCTCTCTCTTCTCTTTATCACTCTTCTCAATACCACCTCATCCTCTCCTTAACTTCCCCTCTTCCTCGTCATTTCCCTCTTTCTCCCCTCGTTACTACATCTCCTCCCCTTTCCCCTTTCCTTAGTCTTTCGCCCCTTTTCTTCCCCTTCCCTTACGTCTTACCTCTTACCTCCCTCTTTACATTCATCTTCGTAACCTCTGTCAGTGATACATCTGAGCCCGGGGGGGGGGGGGTCGCTCATTTTTAATCCTTTTATGTATTTTTTTAAATTAATTTCTTCTTCTTTTTCCCTCTTTTATTAATTCTCTCTCTCTCTCTCTCTCTCTCTCTCTCTCTCTCTCTCTCTCTCTCTTTCTTTCCTCTCCTCTCTCTCTGTCTCTTTCTCTCTCTTTCTCTCTCTCTCTCTCTCTCTCTCTCTCTCTCTCCCTTTTTCTTTCTCTCTCTCTCTCTCTCTCTCTCTCTCTCTCTCTCTCTCTCTCTCTCTCTCTCTCTCTCTCTCTCTCTCTCTCTCTCTCTCTCTCTCTCTCTCTTTCTATTTATCTCTCTCTCTCTCATAAATGTTTATGTGTGTGTGTGTGTGTGTTTTCGTGCGTGCGTGCGTGTGCGTGTGTACAGATGTATGTGTTATGTGTGAGTGTGTC
>BOPN01001209.1:70000-80000 GCA_017312705.2 Penaeus japonicus
CACATGTATATACGTATATATATATACCTACACACACATATATGTGTATATATACATATATATGTATATATATACATATATATGTATATATATACATATACATATATATGTATATATACATATATATACATATGTATATATATATATATATGTGTGTGTGTGTGTGTATGTGTGTGTGTATTTATGTGTGTGGGGAATATTAGCACAGGTTATGATTAAATCTAATGTAGCTTCACACCTTCGTAATAATTATACAGGACGAAATCATAAAATTTACATCTAGAAATAACCGAAAAATACGAACATCAACCTAACCCAACGGAACCGATGCTCCGAAATCAATTTGTGAAACGAAGCTCCGAACGCCACTGAATTCCCAACGATGTTTACGCTTTCAATCAATAACCGGCGACTATCATAACCCACTGAGATTTGAATGTTTGCAAACAGTAGATAACTAATGTAACCGAAGGGAGGTCTGGCAGGTGAATATGAGAGAAGGAGAGAGCGAGAGAGAGAGACAGAGAGAGAATTATCAGGTGGGTTTGGAGTCCGATGGAAAATATGGTTTGCTGTTTCGACCTTGAGGAATTCCCGGAGGGATTCGAACCTTCTGGCGAGTCTCTGTGCGACGCATTTACGAGTCGTTAATGAGGAGAGAAAGAGAGGGGATAAAACGGAGATAGAGAGAGAAAGAGAGAGAGAGAAGAGGAAGAAGTGTGTTTACGAATTGTTAATAGACAGAGAGAATGAGGGAGATGTGGGAAGCAAACGAAAGTAAACACACAATGAAAACCGAAGAGAGATAATCAAGAAAAGAAGCAGGAGAGTTGGAGGGAAAAACGGAAGCCAGGTAGTGATAAAAAATAGAAACGAAAAAAAAAGATAACGATTGTTTTCACAAGATAAAGCCCTCTTACACCCGCCAGCCCCCCCCCCCCCCTCCCGGCCCAAGCTACTCACCAGTGTAAGTGTGTTTGTGTGTCACCCCCACGTACTCCCCCCCCCCCCCCCCCCCCCCTTGTCCCCTTTCTCCCTCTCCTTCCACCTTTTATTCTACACCTGCCATCGTAAAGTACACATATGTACGCACAAAGCTCTTATGTGTGTGAGAACGCCTGGGTATGCGTGTACGTGTGTGGATCATAAGTCTAAGCGGACGCACATGTACTAAGACACACACACACACACACACACAAACGTACACTTGGCACAGCAGGTGTCATTTTGGTCCCTAGGAGTGCCAAATGGAGGTGCCTATACCCGGGGTAGGGGTATGGATGGCATAGTCTCCCAACCTTACAGAGAAGAATAAACAGAAGAAAAAAGGTCGAATGATAATGTTTTCATTAAATGGCTGGATTAACTTAATTTGTTTTTTTTAATCTGTGGAGGGAAGAGGGCGGGGGGGGGGGGCGGATACCAATTACGGGAGCATGTGGTTAACTCTAAACAGCAGGGGTTGAGATTTTTTTTTTTTTTTTATTCGCTTGCTCTCTCTGTCTCTCTCTGTCTCAGTCTCTCTTTCTCTCCCTGGCTCTTTTTCTCCCTCTCTCTCTATCTCTCCCTAGCTGTCTCTTTCTCTATCTCTCTTTCTCTCCCTGGCTCTCTCTTTCTCCCTCTCTCTCTCGCTCTCTCTTTCTCGTTTCTTTCTCTCTCTATCTCTCTCTCTTTCTGTGTCTGTCTCTGTCTCTCCCCCTCTCTCATGCTCGGTCGCTCTCTCTATCTCTATCTTCCTTTCTCTCTCTTCCACTTCCATTCCCTCTCTCTCTCCATCTGTTAACCTAACTCTCACTATCTTTCTTCCTCTCAATTTTTATCCTTTTTGCATATTCATATTGTTGAAATCTGATATTTTCTATTTTCTCTCCATTTTTTTATATTATGATGATTATCTAAATGTTTTATTGTTTCCTTTTCCATACGTTTCTCTAAGACACCAACACAGTCTTTTTATTTCCATTATGTACAAAAAGTTCTTTTAATTGTCTTGTGCTCTTGTTCCTTGTCTCTTTTTTCTTATCTTTTCACACCAAACACATCTTGTGAAAGAGAAAGGGAGAGAGAGAGAGAGAAGTAAAGAGAAAATAAAAGGGAGAGAGTTTGAGAAAGTGAATGTATTTATTTGTATGTGAGAAAAGAGAGAGAGAAAGAGAGAGGCAGAGAGAGAGAGAAAGAGAGAGGCAGAGAGAGAGAGAGCGAGAGAGAGAAAATGCAGATAGAGGACGAAAGGAGGAAACGAGGCACAAAGAGAGAAAAATAAAAAAAAGACAAAACAAAATAAAAGATAATGACAATGCCCAAGAAGTGCCATACCTCCAAGGCACGAGAATGACTTCAAGAAAGTCGTTTGACCGACAATGGCCTTGGAAGTTAACATGTTTTGGCTTCTTTGAGTTACGAATGGCTCGTTTTGTGCCATCCGGGCCTCTAAGGTCACCCCTGTGTACGTAGGTTGATGAATATATATATATATGGTTGGCAGAAAGGTGCACACATAGTTATAGATGGTTATTTGTTGTGCGTATTCGAATACTTGCATCGTGTGCGTGTTTGTGTGTGTGTGTTTGAGTTCATTTATTTGTGTAAGTTTTGTCTTGTTTTGGTGTGCTTTCGTGCGCAAGGCGAGAAAATTGGCAATTTTGTTATTTTCATGATTCTAACAAGACCGTATTTTATTTTTTGTCTTAAACCAGCGTCCAAATAATTTTCCTTATCGTAAAGTGGCATATGGAGTTGAGTTCACACGAAAAATGTATATTTTTAATGGCATCTTAAGCAAAGGAGACAATGGTAAAATAACTATCAAGGTGTAAAAAAAAATAACATCATTCCAGTACAAGCACGAAAACCTCTCACGAAAACACAAACTTTGTAAACAACATTTAGTGTAAAGGATTCGATCCCATCCGTGGGTGACTGAACCCTTTGCAGGTGCGATCGCGGATCCCCCAGCGCGCGCCACACGTTCTGTCAACGCCATCTATCCTTCGTAGGAAAATCTCGTACTTAGGCGCCTTTGTGCGATGCTCGTCCAACAGATGGCGCCGTAAGGAAGGGGGAAGGGGGGTTAATGTTCGAGTTTCTCCTTTGATTTTTTTTTCTTTCCTTGGCGCCAAGGTACGCAAGGCCTAAATTTTCCTTTGTTTGTCTCTAAAGGCCGTATCAGTTCTCAAAATTCTGAATGTTTAATTAGATAGATAACCTTGTTTACCTTATTATGGCCGCCACTTGGGGCCCATTAGGCTTTCCTTTTCTTTCATTTTTTTTATACTTTTCTTTTTTATTATATGTAGGCGTTACTTGCCAGATACCACAAGATATCTGGCAAGTAGATATCTTGTGGCATCTGATGTTGCAATTTTCAATCGGGCCTTTACGTTGAAAAAAAAAACGTAACATAAAAAACTAGATAAATAAATATAATAAAATAATGAAATAAATAATAAAAATAAGTAGGTAATTTGCTGAATTCATATACTTGATTGTTAAGATATATCACGGTTAAATGGATTACTGAGATTTTTATTATTGATAATTTGAGTGGTATTCGCAAGCGATTTTCTACATTTACTTGTTACTAAATGAACGAGCATAGTGGAAATGATTGTTAGTAATATATTTGTATTTTTCCTATTTTCTTTATTTCATTTACTCACTTTCAAGTCATCCCTCTTTTATTGTTCACTAATGAAGATCGAGAAATTAGGAGAATGAGATAAATATATTGCTATATACGAAGATATCAAATTAATTCAATAATATGCGATAAAGTTTCTTTTATACTTTTGTGTATAAAAGAAATCTTTTGTCAATAGCGAAATCTTGACATTTTGTTCCCAATAATATATGTTCACATGGTCTTCCCGTTTTGCTAAGATAGAAAATCTAAACCGATGCCAAAATCAATATCACTTTCCAAACACCTTTCTTCAGTAGCGATAAATATTTCGCTGATTAAATTCGATAATGCGCTGCAGACCATAAGTACGATGTCCTAGAAACCTTTGTTCTCTTCTAATCTCAAAAATGGGACGAGGGAAGTGGGGGAGAAAGACACAAAAAAATTCAATATAGACGACTCGACGCGGCAAAGTACGCCACGTTCGAAACCATTAGTGTCGACTTGGAGCGTTCGGTTTTCTCTGACAGTATGACCAGGTGCCAGAGAACGAGGCACAGATAGTGATAGATTTGGTTCTATTTCAGCAAGCGAACCCGCGCGGGCACACGTCACACTAATTGCTTTAATATCCCAAACGCAAGATGGATTAGCTTTATTCTACGTATGTGATTCACCTAATCGGGGTTAAGACTGAAGCCCTTTGAGACTTCGGTTTTGGCAGAGCTAACCTTGCCCGTTCGAACGCCTTTCCAACACAGGCCATGGGCCATCTCGGGAACTCGAACAGACTACCTTTGCATTGATAGGAATGCATGATCTTACTGAGCCACGGTGGCAGAGGAAGTGCATGGATTGATGACGTGTGATGGAGGTTAGGTGTGAGATTCAATTTTACACTTTAACTTTTTTCTTCATTGTTGAGAGACTCATACCCGACTTTCGAGAAAGCAAAAATTGCCTCATTGTACTAATTTTCATAGAATAAAGAAATGTAATCTCAATAACAGCAGAATAAAGTAGAACAGATTATGTCCAATATATACAGATAGAGAGACACAGACACATACTTATAACAATCACACACACACGCGTATATATATGTGTGCATATATATATATATATATATATATATATATATATATATATATATATATATATATATATATATATATATATATATATATATATATATATGCACATAAAATACATATGCCCCTCCCCCCACTAGCGTATGTAGGGACGCAAACCATTCCTGGAGAGAAAAATGATAACTTCAATGAAACAACATCGCTCGTTTCTCAGTCTGGAAATGGACCAGCCCCTTAATTTGTTGTTCATTAGTACGTTCTTGTGACATGTCAGGAACCGAAAGCAGCTAATGAAATTCTTCAGGGGTGCGTGCTTTCTCTCTTCTCCCTAACCTTTCTCTTTCCGTCTTTCTGCATATCAATTTCCCTCTTTGTGTGTGTTTGTGTGCGTTTCCATCAGATTCGTAGATGGATAAACATGTGTATATACATTTTCAACGCATACACACAGAAACATATGAAAAGAAAAGAAAAAGGCACTAAAACAAAATCACTCGCCAAGGACGATGTCACACGACTCTCACATGCCTTTTCTCATGCAGTATTAGGATTAACCTAACATTTTATATCTATTACCGTAGCTTTTCTCATGCAGTATTAGGATTAACCTAACATTTTATATCTATTACCGTAGCTTAAACCACCGTAACCGGAACTATAAAACAGCACCAAAAACACTATTACCAGTTCAGAATAAGCTCGAAACTCTCTTACGAAAGCACAGAGAGGGGGATCCGATCCTATTCGTGGGTGATCAACTCCTGCGAATTGTGTTGGCGGATCCCCCAGCGCGCGCCACCCGCTTTTGTTTTGTTTTTTCAGCGTCATCTATCCTTCCGTAGGAAGTTAAGTTATTCCGGCGCCCTTGTGCGATGTTCCTTCAACAGATGTGGAGGAGGGGGGGGGGGTGAGGAGGGGGGGGAGGAGTTATAATATTTGAGCTTCTCATTTTATAATTATTTTTAAAAAAATTTCGTTGGAGCCAAAGTATGCAGGGACCCTTTTTTAATTATTCAACGTAATATCACATCTCTTAATTCTAAATGGTCAACAGAATGCGTACAAAAGTTTTGTTTATCTTCTAGTCGCCATTTGGATCCAGAGTCGAACAAAAGGATGCCTTCCCCCCGCCCCCCTCCCCCCTACCTTCCCCTTTTTTTCACTAGTACCCCCCACCCCACCCCCACCCCCATTCTACCACCTGCCAAAACATAGCTAGGAAGGAGAGTCACTATACCCCCCTGTGTTTTAAAGTGCCCCCCCCCCCACACACACCCACTGAATTCATCCTACTGACACCCAGAACTCTAGAACTTTCTTTGTTTTATATATACTGGGTGGTCTTAGCTGCTAGGTTCTATAATATATTAATCATTGAAAGCCTAAATGGGCAAAGATAGAATTCCTAACCTCAACCATTCTTTTAGAGCACTCCTGTTAAAAATATATCAGGTACAAATCTTTGTATAAAAAACAGCATGAATAAGTGAAAAATGGGCTTATTTTATAAACTGGGTAATTATGATCGTTGATCTTATAAACGGTACGCGAGATTTCGATTTTCATGTAGTCAACGATAGTATTAATATCTTATCATCATTTATTTTTTATCAATAATATTTATTTATCTATTAAATTTATTTTTTTTACCTCACCTTATTTATGTTTGACTTATAAAAAGGGAGAGCGGGATTTATGCATATACATATATGTGTGTATATATGAATAAATATATATATATATATATATATATATATATATATATATGTATGTATATATATAATATGTATGATATCTATATATATATGCATACTATATGCCAAAAATATTAATAGTTTTATTTTCGGAAATAGGATGTTTTAAATCCTACATGTAAAGATAACGTTTTGACAAGAACTTCTTTTCCATTTCCTTTACAATATATTTTTACATTACTCGTGTTAGGCTGTCAAGGTCTTCCCGTTCCTCTAAACGAGAAAATCTAACCTATGCCAAAGTCAGTGTTCTTTTGCGAACGGCTTTCTGTAATAGTATTAGATACCGGTAAACTGGATAATGACCATAAATACAATATCCTAAGAACCAAAGTCTTCTTCTAACTGTAACCGAAAACAGGGAGAAATAACACAAAAAGGAAATAATAATTGACGAAAAGTTCAAAATCAACGGCTCGGTGTCGCAGAGTGCGCCATTTTTGAAACCGTCAGTAACGGCTTCGAATTTTCTGGTTCCTGTGACAAGGTGCCAGAGAATGAGTCGGAGTTAGTGGTGGATCTGGTTGTATCATTTTGATCCGTGAAAAGTTTTACTTGTTGATTTTATGATCTAGGTTAAGGAATTATTGCTTTTGCCTTACGCATGTGACTCCTTTAATCAGGTTAAGGCAGTGACCTTATGAGACTCTGGTATAATCGGTACCCTACTGAATACCCTCTTAAGAGCTCTGTTGGATACCCTCCTTAATATCAAACGCGGGTTAGTTCAGATACGCAAACACACAGCCTCTACATTTTATTAAGGAAACCATGGACCTACTGAGCCACGGCTGCAGCTGATGGGAAGTTTATTAATTTTTGGTGGAAGGAAGGTGAGCGTAATTCTAGATTTGTATTTTATTAAAAGTAGGATATCTAATTTTCGAGAAAAAATCCTAACTAACAAACAGTTGCTAAATGAAGAAATATAATCTCAACAAAAATATATATAGCCTACTTATATGCATATATGCATAATGAGTGCGTGTGTGTTTAAGTGTGTGCATATGTGTGTGTGTACATGTATATATATATATATATATATATATATATATATATATATATATATATATATATATGCATCCATGCATGTATGTATGTGTGTGTGATCTCCTGCATTTTCCCATCTCTTAGGATAAGTGTAAATATGGCACACTATCCCTGCATCCCTCTATCCCCAGCACTAGCCAGGGGTAACCAGGGGCAAGGGGAATCCCAGCACCATCCCGTGAGACAAAAAAGGTAATGACCCCAAGGGATCGACGACGCCGCTCGTTTCTCATCCTGAAAAAGGACCAGCCCCTCAATTTGGGACCCATTAGTTCGCCCGCGCGATGTGTCACGGGCCGAGTGCGGTTTATGAAATTCTTTCGGGTGGATATTCTCGCTTCCTGTCTCCCTCTCCTCTCCTTCGGTCTCTCTTTCATTCTCTCTCTATATATATAGATATATATATATAGAGAGAGAGAGAGAGAGAGAATGTATATATATATATATATATATATATATATATAAAAGCTTGCTTTAGTATCAATGCTAAAAGCATTCATACATGTAGAAACCAAATAAAATACATGTAGAAACAATTGGTACCATCTTTAGTTTAGAATATATAATCTATAGAAACAATTGGTATCATCTTTAGTTTAGAATATATATATAATCTATAGAAACAATTGGTATCATCTTTAGTTTAGAATATATAATCTATACAACCTACACCACTGCCAGATAGAGAAGCAATTTCTTTCAAATGGTCAAAAATATCCTTCACTGTTAAAGTTGGCAGTAACATGTTTCTGTCAGTTGAACGGTATTGTTCAGCAACAATACCAAGATCACCTTTCTGTTTTGTATCATGTTTAATCTTATCGATACTGTGTCCTGATGCTTGGGCTATTGCACGCATGAGAATGGTTTCTCCTATGCCCAGCTCAATACCTAAGCAGAAAAATTATATCTGTTAAACATGCATTTCCTATTACGTGGTAAATAAAAATGTTATTTTTCACATGAATAATTTTTTCAATTATTTTAATGAGCTTCGACAAACCTTTAAATGCAGGTGCTACTTTATTGAGACATAGGTAGACACACTGCAATAAATCATCGGGATACAAAACAATAACAGATCTGAAGAAGTTTGCCAATATCTCAATGATCTTCAAACGACCATTTGTGTTTTCAATTAATCCCATAATTTTGACTAGAGCGATATAAGGTGTTCTGAAATTATAAATTTATAATCATATTTCTTAAACATAACCAGTAATAGTGTGCTTATATACGGTAATATTTGATAATAATGTAAAGAAGAATAAAAAAAAATTCTTACTCTTCACTGTGCTTCCAAAAAGCATCATTAATAGGATGATAATTGTCTTTAGATGGATCATAATCTTCCTCGGGTTTCAGCTTGGGGTATTTTTGGGCAGGTGGTTCATTTTTATCTGATTGTGTCTCAATCTCTTGGCCATTTTTAATACATTCATCTTTTCGTTTCATGTTTCTCTGATATGAATAAGAATAATAATAACACTCAACAATAGTAAAGAGTAATCATAATAATCTTTAATTTATATATATATATATATATATATATATACACTATGAATACAAATGTGCACCATCTACTATGTGCTCATGTATAGTATACACTTTATATGATACTCACGTTTATTTTAAGCGATGAATTTAGGCTACGAATACGCTCTATATTATACTCATTTTATTTATTATATGCTCATGTGTAGTATACAATTTATAATAAAAGAATATATATATTACTGACATTTATAAAAGAATATATATTCAATGTTTATGTCTTACATCTTCCCGACATTCATTACATCTAACGATATATGGTGATATGTTATATTTTTGACACGCGTGACACTGAATCATTAAATTTTTACAATCATAAATACTTGTCAATGTTTTAGGTATATCGTAGAAAGAACCATATGATGTTATTGAAGGTTCCTTCATTGTCCATTCCGTCTTTTGAGCTTTACTTTTCTTGGGTAATGTGTTGTAGTGATGACATAAGTGGTTTGGTACACGGTAAACACTAGTGGTTCTTAGTTTCGTTGGGGATCCTTCGATCGAAATGTTACGTATTTTATTTTTTTTTTTTTTTTTTTTTTTTTTTAGTAATGGATGCATGTTGATATGCACACACGGATGCACACGCGCGCCTGTACACACACACGCACGCACACATAAGCACACATCCACATATACACACATTTTTTCGAGGAAAGGATGCACGCTGACATACAAACACGTATACACACACACACACACATCCACACACACACACACACACACACACACACGCACACACGCTCACACACACACACAAACACACACACAAACACACACACACACACACACATCCACACACACACACACACACACACACACACACACACACACACACACACCTACACACAAAAAAAAGACACTATCGGCGAATACTACGAGGTAAAGTAACGCGGCAAAATAATTCGGGGACGTTTAATAATACCCGC
>BOPN01001209.1:83327-88327 GCA_017312705.2 Penaeus japonicus
GGGGGGCGGATACCAATTACGGGAGCATGTGGTTAACTCTAAACAGCAGGGGTTGAGATTTTTTTTATTTTTTATTCGCTTGCTCTCTTTCTTTCTCTGTCTCTCTCTCTCTATCTCTCTTTCTCCCCCCCTCTCTCTCTATCTCTCCCTGGATGTCTTTTTCTCTATATCTCTTTCTCTCTCTATCTCTCCCTGGCTGTCTCTTTCTCTCTCTCTCTCTGCCTCTTTCTCTCCCTGGCTCTCTCTTTATCCCTCTCTCTTTCTTGTTTCTTTCTCTCTCTATCTCTCTCTCTTTCTGTGTCTGTCTCTGTCTCTCCCCCTCTCTCTTGCTCGCTCTCTCTCTCTCTATCTCTATCTTCCTTTCTCTCTCTTTCACTTCCACTCCCTCTCTCTCTCCATCTGTTAACCTAACTCTCACTATCTTTCTTCCTCTCAATTTTTTATCCTTTTTGCATATTCATATTGTTGAAATCTGGTGTTCTTTGCCATTTCTTTCCATTTTTTTCTATTATGATGATTATCTAAATGTTTTATTGTTTCCTCTTCCATACGTTTCTCTAAGACACCAACACAGTCTTTTTATTTCCATTATGTACAAAAAGTTCTTTTAATTGCCTTGTGCTCTTGTTCCTTGTCTCTTTTTGTCTTATCTTTTCACACCAAACATCTTGTGAAAGAGAAAGGGATGGATAGAGAGAAGTAAAGAGAAAATAAAAGGGAGAGAATTTGAGAAAGTGGATGTATTTATTTGTATGTGAGAAAAGAGAGAGAGAGAGGGAAAGATAAAGAGAGAGAGAGAGAGAGGGAAAGATAAAAAGAGAGAGAGAGAGAGAGGGAAAGAGAGAGAGAGAGGGAAAATAGAGAGAGAAAGGGGGGGAGGGGTAAGAGGTAGAGAGAGAAAGAGAGAGAGAGAGAGAGAATGCAGATAGAGGATGAAAGGAGGAAACGAGGCACAAAAAGAGAAAAATAAAAAAAAGACAAAACAAAATAAAAGATAATGACAACGCCCAAGAAGTGCCATACCTCCAAGGCACGAGAATGACTTCAAGAAAGTCGTTTGACCGTCAATGGCCTTGGAAGTTAACATGTTTTGGCTTCTTTGAGTTACGAATGGCTCGTTTTGTGCCATCCGGGCCTCTAAGGTCACCCCTGTGTACGTAGGTTGATGAATATATATATATATGGTTGGCAGAAAGGTGCACACATAGTTATAGATGGTTATTTGTTGTGCGTATTCGAATACTTGCATCGCGTGCGTGTGTGTGTGCGTGTTTGAGTTCATTTATTTATGTAAGTTTGTCTTGTTTTGGTGTGCGTTCGTGCGCAAGGCGAGAAAATAGGCAATTATGTTGTTATTTTCATGATTCTAACAAGACCGTAGTTTATTTTTGTCTTAAACCAGCGTCCAAATAATTTTCCTTTTCGTAAAGTGACATATGGAGTTGAGTTCACCTGAAAAATGTACATTTTTAATGGCATCTTAAGCAAAGGAGGCAATGGTAAAATAACTATCAAGGTGTAAAAAAAAATAACATCATTCCAGTACAAGCACGAGAACCTCTCACGAAAACACAAACTTTGTAAACAACATTTAGTGTGGAGGATTCGATCCCATCCGTGGGTGACTGAACCCTTTGCAGGTGCGATCGCGGATCCCCCAGCGCGCGCCACACGTTCTGTCAACGCCATCTATCCTTCGTAGGAAAATCTCGTACTTAGGCGCCTTTGTGCGATGCTCGTCCAACAGATGGCGCCGTAAGGCAGGGGGAAGGGGGGTTAATGTTCGAGTTTCTCCTTTGACTTTTTTTTTTTTTTTCTTTCCTCGGCGCCAAGGTACGCAAGGCCTAAATTTTCCTTTGTTTGTCTCTAAAAGCCGTATCAGTTCTCAAAATTCTGAATGTTTAATTAGATAGATAACCTTGTTTACCTTATTATGGCCGCCACTTGGGGCCCATTAGGCTTTCCTTTTCTTTCATTTTTTTTCACTTTTCTTTTTTATTATATGTAGGCATTACTTGCCAGATACCACAGGATATCTGGCAAGTAGATATCTTGTGGCATCTGATGTTGCAATTTTCAATCGGGCCTTCACGTTGAAAAAAAAATACGTAACATAAAAAACTAAATAAATAAATAAAATAAAATAATAAAATCAATAATAAAAATAAACAGGTAATTTGCAGATATATATACTTGATTATTAATATATATTACGGTTTAATGGATTACTGAGATTTTTATTTTTGATCATTTGAGTGGTATTTGTAATCGATTTTCTACGTTTATTTGTTACTAAATGAACGAGCATAGTGGAAATGATTGTTACTAATATATTGATTTTTTTCTTATTTTCCTTATTTCATCTATTCACTTTCAAGTCATCCCTCTTTTGTTCACTAATTAAGATCGAGAGAGATTAGGAGAAATAAATATATATATATTGCTATATACGAAAGTGTCAAATTCATTTAATAATAATAAATATAATAATAATAATAAAGCTTCTTTTACACTTTTGTGTATAAAAGATTTTTTTGTCAATAGCGAGATCTTGACATTTCGTTCCCAATAATATATGTCCACATGGCCTTCCCGTTTTGCTAAGATAGAAAATCTAAACCGATGCCAAAATCAATATCACTTTCCAAACACCTTTCTTCAGCAGCGATAAATATTTCGCTGATTAAATTCGATAATGCGCTGCAGACCATAAGTACGATGTCCTAGAAACCTTTGTTCTCTTCTAATCTCAAAAATGGGACGAGGGAAGTGGGGGAGAAAGACAAAAAAAATTCAATATAGACGACTCGACGCGGCAAAGTACGCCACGTTCGAAACCATTAGTGTCGACTTGGAGCGTTCGGTTTTCTCTGACAGTATGACCAGGTGCCAGAGAACGAGGCACAGATAGTGATAGATTTGGTTCTATTTCAGCAAGCGAACCCGCGCGGGCACACGTCACACTAATTGCTTTAATATCCCAAACGCAAGATGGATTAGCTTTATTCTACGTATGTGATTCACCTAATCGGGGTTAAGACTGATGCCCTCCAAGACTTCAGTTTTGGCAGAGCTAACCTTGCCCGTTCGAACGCCTTTCCAACGCAGGCCATGGGGCATCTCGGAAACTCGAAAAGACTACCTTTGCATTGATAGGAAAGCATGACCTTCCTGAGCCACGGTGGTAGAGGAAGTGCATGGATTGATGACGTGTGAAGGAAGTTAGGTGTATGGTTCAATTTTACACTTTAACTTTTTTCTTCATTGTTGAGAGACTCATATCCGACTTTCGGGAAAGTAAAAAATGCCTCATTGTACTAATTTTCATAGAGTTGCGGAATAAAGAAATGTAATCTCAATAACAGGAGAAAAAGGAGAAAATATCATGTCCAATATATACAGACAGAGACACAGACACATACATACAATAATCACACACACGCGCGTATATATATGTGCGCATACATACATATATATATATATATATATATATATATATATATATATATATATATATATATATATATTATATATATATTATATATGTATTATATATATATAATGATATATATATATATATATATATATATATATATATATATATATATATATATATATATATATATATATATACACACACACACACATGCCCCTCCTCCCACTAGCGTCTCTAGGGACGCAAACCATTCCTGGAGAGAAAAATGATAACTTCAATGAAACAACATCGCTCGTTTCTCACTCTGGAAATGGACCAGCCCCTTAATTTGTTGTTCATTAGTACGTTCTTGTGACATGTCAGGAACCGAAAGCAGCTAATGAAATTCTTCAGGGGTGCATATTCTCTCTTCTCCTTAACCTTTCTCTTTCCGTCTTTCTGCATATCAATCTCCCTCTTTGTGTGTGTGTGTGTGTGTGTTTCCATCACATTCGTAGATGAATAAACATGTGTATATACATTTTCAACACATACACACAGAAACATATAAAAAGAAAAGAAAAAGGCACTAAAACAAAATCACTTACCAAGGACGATGTCACATGACCAAAATCAAGCCTTGAGATGTAATTACTTAACCCAGCTTCATTTTTTTTTTTTTCCCCTTTTCTTTTCTCATGCAGTATTAGGACTAACCTAACATTTTACATCTATTACCGTAGTTTAAACCGCCGTAACCAGAACTATAAAACAGCACCAAAAACACTAATACCAGTACAGAATAAGCGCTAAACTCTCTTACGAAAGCACAGAGAGGGGGATCCGATCCTATCCGTGGGTGATCAACTCCTGCAAATTGTGTTGGCGGATCCCCCAGCGCGCGCCACCCGCTTTTGTTTTGTTTTTTCAGCGTCATCTATCCTTCGTAGGAAATTGAGTTATTCCGGCGCCCTTGTGCGATGTTCCTTCAACAGATGTGGAGGAGGGGGGGGGGAGTGAGAGGGGGGAGGAGTTATAATATTTGAGCTTCTCATTTTATAATTATTTTTAAAAAAATTTCGTTGGAGCCAAAGTATGCAGGGACCCTTTTTTAATTATTCAACGTAATATCACATCTCTTAATTCTAAATGGTCAACAGAATGCGTACAAAAGTTTTGTTTATCTTCTAGTCGCCATTTGGATCCAGAGTCGAACAAAAGGATACCTTCCCCACCCCCTCCCCTACACCTTCCCCTTTTTTCACTAGTACCCCCACACCCACTCCCATTCTACCACCCATACTTAAAACATAGCTAGGAAAAGGAGAGTCACTATACCCCCTGTGTTTTAAAGTGCCCCCACACACACCCACTGAATTCATCCTACTGACACCCAGAACTCTAGAACTTTCTTTGTTTTATATATACTGGGTGGTCTTAGCTGCTAGGTTCTATAATATATTAATCATTGAAAGCCTAAATGAAGCGAAGATAGAATTCCTAACCTCAACCATTCTTTTAGAGCACTCCTGTTAAAAATATATCAGGTACAAATCTTTGTATAAAAAACAGCATGAATAAGTGA
>BOPN01001209.1:100827-108327 GCA_017312705.2 Penaeus japonicus
GACGAGGGGAGAGGGGTGGATGGAGGGACGAGGGGAGAGGGGAGGATGGAGGGACGAGGGGAGAGGGGCGGATGGAGGGACGAGGGGAGAGGGGAGGATGGAGGGACGGGGGGAGAGGGGGGGATGGAGGGACGAGGGGAGAGGGGTGGATGGAGGGACGAGGGGAGAGGGGAGGATGGAGAGACGAGGGGAGAGGGGTGGATGGAGGGACGAGGGGAGAGGGGAGGATGGAGAGACGAGGGGAGAGGGGTGGATGGAGGGACGAGGGGAGAGGGGTGGATGGAGGGACGAGGCGAGAGGGCGGATGGAGGGACGAGGGGAGAGGGGTGGATGGAGGGACGAGGGGAGAGGGGTGGATGGAGGGACGAGGGGGGAGGGGGTGGATGGAGGGACGAGGCGCGAGAGAAGTGGATGGGAGGGACGAGGGGGAGAGGGATGGATGGGAGGGACGAGGGGAGAGGGGTGGATGGGAGGGACGAGGCGGAGAGGGCGGATGGAGGGACGAGGGGAGAGGGATGGATGGAGGGACGAGGGGAGAGGGGCGGATGGAGGGACGAGGGGAGAGGGGGTGGATGGAGTGGACGAGGGAGAGAGGGTGGAGGACGAGGGAGGTGGATGGAGGACGAGGCGAGAGGGCGATGTGGAGGGACGAGGGGAGAGGGGTGGATGGAGGGACGAGGGGAGAGGGGTGGATGGAGGGACGAGGGGAGAGGGGTGGATGGAGGGACGAGGGGAGAGGGGTGGATGGAGGGACGAGGGGAGAGGGGTGGATGGAGGGACGAGGGGAGAGGGGTGGATGGAGGGACGAGGGGAGGGGTGGGATTGGAGGGACGAGGCGAGAGGGCGGATGGAGGGACGAGGGGAGAGGGGTGGATGGAGGGACGAGGGAGAGGGGGAAGGGATGGAGGGACGAGGGGGAGAGGTGGGATGGAGGGACGAGGCGAGAGTGGCGGATGGAGGGACGAGGAGAGGGATGGATGGGAGGGACGAGGGGAGAGGGGGTGGATGGAGGGGACGAGGGGAGAGGGGGTGGATGGAGGGACGAGGGAGAGGGTGGATGGAGGGACGAGGGGAGAGGGGGGGGGATGGAGGGGACGAGGGGAGAGGGGTGGGTGGAGGGACGAGGGGAGAGGGGTGGATGGAGGGACGAGGGGAGAGGGGTGGATGGAGGGACGAGGGGAGAGGGATGGATGGCGGACGAGGGGAGAGGGATGGATGGAGGGACGAGGGGAGAGAGGTGGGTGGAGGGACGAGGGGAGAGGGATGGATGGAGGGACGAGGGGAGAGAGGTGGGTGGAGGGACGAGGGGAGATGGGTGGATGGAGGGAGAAGGGAGATGGGTGGATGGAGGGAGAAGGGAGAGGGGGTGGATGGAGGGACGAGGGGAGATGGTGATGGAGGGAGAAGGGAGAGAGGTGGGGGTGGAGGGACGAGGGGAGAGGGGGTGGATGGAGGGACGAGGGGGAGATGGATGGAGGGAGAAGGGAGAGGGTGGATGGAGGGACGAGGGGAGAGAGGTGGGTGGAGGGACGAGGGGAGAGGGTGGGATGGAGGACGAGGGGAGAGGGGTGGATGGAGGGAGAAGGGAGAGGGGGCGGATGGAGGGACGAGGAGGGAGAGGGGGTGGGTGGAGGGACGAGGGGAGAGGGGTGGATGGAGGGACGAGGGGAGAGGGGTGGATGGAGGGACGAGGGGAGAGGGGCGGATGGAGGGACGAGGGGAGAGGGGAGGATGGAGAGACGAGGGGAGAGGGGTGGATGGAGGGACGAGGGGAGAGGGAGTGATGGAGAGACGAGGGGAGAGGGGTGGATGGAGGGACGAGGGGAGAGGGGGGGATGGAGGGACGAGGGGAGGGTGATGGAGGGACGAGGCGAGAGGGCGGATGGAGGGACGAGGGGAGAGGGGTGGGTGGAGGGACGAGGGGAGAGGGGTGGATGGAGGGACGAGGCGAGAGGGCGGATGGAGGGACGAGGGGAGAGGGATGGATGGAGGGACGAGGGGAGAGGTGATGGAGGGACGAGGCGAGAGGGCGGATGGAGGGACGAGGGGAGAGGGATGGATGGAGGACGAGGGAGAGGGCGGATGGAGGGACGAGGCGGAGAGGGCGGATGGAGGGACGAGGGGAGAGGGATGGATGGAGGGACGAGGGAGAGGGGGTGGATGGAGGGACGAGGCGAGGGCGGATGGAGGGACGAGGGGAGAGGGATGGATGGAGGGACGAGGGGGAGAGGGGGTGGATGGAGGGACGAGGCGAGAGGGCGGATGGAGGGACGAGGGGAGAGGGATGGATGGAGGGACGAGGGGAGAGGGGCGGATGGAGGGACGAGGGGAGAGGGGGTGGAGATGGAGGGACGAGGCGAGAGGGCGGATGGAGGGACGAGGGAGAGGGGCGTGATGGAGGGACGAGGGGAGAGAGACGGGGGCGGATGGAGGGACGAGGGGAGAGGGGTGGATGGAGGGACGAGGCGAGAGGGCGGATGGAGGGGACGAGAGGGGAGAGGGGTGGGTGGAGGGACGAGGGGAGAGGGGTGGATGGAGGGACGAGGGGAGATGGGTGGATGGAGGGACGAGGGGAGATGGGTGGATGGAGGGACGAGGAGAGGGAGGATGGAGAGACGAGGGGAGAGGGGTGGATGGAGGGACGAGGGGAGAGGGGTGGATGGAGGGACGAGGGGAGAGGGGTGGATGGAGGGACGAGGGGAGAGGGGTGGATGGAGGGACGAGGGGAGAGGGGTGGATGGAGGGACGAGGCGAGAGGGCGGATGGAGGGACGAGGGGAGAGGGGTGGATGGAGGGACGAGGCGAGAGGGCGGATGGAGGGACGAGGGGAGAGGGATGGATGGAGGGACGAGGGGAGAGGGGCGGATGGAGGGACGAGGCGAGAGGGCGGATGGGAGGGGACGAGGGGAGAGGGATGGATGGAGGGACGAGGGAGAGGGTGGATGGAGGGACGAGGCGGGAGGGCGGATGGAGGACGAGGGGAGAGGGTGGTGGGAGGGACGAGGGGAGAGGGGAGGAGGGACGAGGGAGAGGGGGTGGATGGAGGGACGAGGGGAGATGGGTGGATGGAGGGACGAGGGGAGAGGGGAGATGGAGAGACGAGGGGAGAGGGGGTGGATGGAGGGACGAGGGAGAGGGGAGGATGGGAGAGATGAGGGAGGTGGGGTGGATGGAGGGACGAGGGGAGAGGGGGTGGATGGAGGGACGAGGGAGAGGGGGTGGATGGAGGGACGAGGCGAGAGGGCGGATGGAGGGACGAGGGGAGAGGTGGATGGGAGGGACGAGGGGAGAGGGGTGGATGGAGGGACGAGGGGAGATGGGTGGATGGAGGGAGAAGGGAGAGGGTGGATGGAGGGACGAGGGGAGAGAGGTGGGTGGAGGGACGAGGGGAGAGGGGTGGATGGAGGGACGAGGGGAGAGGGGTGGATGGAGGGACGAGGGGAGAGGGGTGGGTGGAGGGACGAGGGGAGAGGGGAGGATGGAGGGACGAGGGGAGATGGGTGGATGGAGGGAGAAGGGAGAGGGGTGGATGGAGGGACGAGGGGAGAGAGGTGGGTGGAGGGACGAGGGGAGAGGGGTGGATGGAGGGACGAGGGGAGAGGGGTGGATGGAGGGACGAGGGGAGAGGGGTGGATGGAGGGACGAGGGGAGAGGGGAGAGGGGGAGGGATGGAGAGACGAGGGGAGAGGGGCGGATGGAGGGACGAGGGGAGAGGGGAGGATGGAGAGACGAGGGGAGAGGGGAGGATGGAGAGACGAGGGGAGAGGGGTGGATGGGCGGGACGAGGAGACAGGGGCGGATGGAGGGACGAGGGGAGAGGGGCGGATGGAGGGACGAGGGGAGAGGGGCGGATGGAGGGACGAGGGGAGAGGGATGGATGGAGGGACGAGGGGAGAGGGGCGGATGGAGGGACGAGGAGACAGGGGCGGATGGAGGGACGAGGGGAGAGGGGCGGATGGAGGGACGAGGGGAGAGGGGCGGATGGAGGGACGAGGGGAGAGGGATGGATGGAGGGACGAGGGGAGAGGGGCGGATGGAGGGACGAGGGGGAGAGGGGCGTGGATGTGGAGGGACGAGGGGAGAGGGATGGTGATGGAGGGACGAGGGAGAGGGGCGTGATGGAGTGGACGAGGGGAGAGGGGCGGATGGAGGGACGAGGGGAGAGGGATGGATGGAGGGACGAGGGGAGAGGGGCGGATGGAGGGACGAGGGGAGAGGGGCGGATGGAGGGACGAGGGGAGAGGGATGGATGGAGGGACGAGGGGAGAGGGATGGATGGAGGGACGAGGGGAGAGGGGGGGATGGAGGGACGAGGGGAGAGGGATGGATGGAGGGACGAGGAGACAGGGGCGGATGGAGGGACGAGGGGAGAGGGGAGGATGGAGGGACGAGGGGAGAGGGATGGATGGAGGGACGAGGGAGAGGGATGGATGGAGTGGACGAGGGAGAGGGGCGGATGGAGGGACGAGGGGAGAGGGATGGATGGAGGGACGAGGAGACAGGGGCGGATGGAGGGACGAGGGGAGAGGGGCGGATGGAGGGACGAAGAGAGAGGAGGATGGAGGGACGAGGGGAGAGGGGAGGATGGAGAGACGAGGGGAGAGGGGCGGATGGAGGGACGAGGGGAGAGGGATGGATGGAGGGACGAGGGGAGAGGGGCGGATGGAGGGGACGAGGGAGAGGGGCGGATGGAGGGACGAGGGGAGAGGGATGGATGGAGGGACGAGGGGAGAGGGGCGGATGGAGGGACTGAGGGAGAGGGGATGGATGGAGGGACGAGGGGAGAGGGGTGGATGGAGGGACGAGGGGAGAGGGGCGGATGGAGGGACGAGGGGAGAGGGATGGATGGAGGGACGAGGGGAGAGGGATGGATGGAGGGACGAGGGGAGAGGGGCGGATGGAGGGACGAGGGGAGAGGGATGGATGGAGGGACGAGGAGACAGGGGCGGATGGAGGGACGAGGGGAGAGGGGAGGATGGAGGGACGAGGGGAGAGGGATGGATGGAGGGACGAGGGGAGAGGGGCGGATGGAGGGACGAGGGGAGAGGGATGGATGGAGGGACGAGGGAGAGGGATGATGAGGACGAGGGAGAGGGCGGATGGAGGGACGAGGGGAGAGGGATGGATGGAGGGACGAGGGGAGAGGGGCGGATGGAGGGACGAGGGGAGAGGGGCGGATGGAGGGACGAGGGGAGAGGGGCGGATGGAGGGACGAGGGGAGAGGGGGCGGATGGGAGGACGAGGGGGAGAGGGATGGATGGAGGGACGAGGAGACAGGGGCGGATGGAGGGACGAGGGGAGAGGGGAGGATGGAGGGACGAGGGGAGAGGGATGGATGGAGGGACGAGGGGAGAGGGGCGGATGGAGGGACGAGGGGAGAGGGGCGGATGGAGGGACGAGGGGAGAGGGATGGATGGAGGGACGAGGGGAGAGGGGTGGATGGAGGGACGAGTGGAGAGGGGCGGATGGAGGGAGAGGGGAGATCTGAGACGAGGACGAGAGGAGGGGATGAGGGGAGAGGGGAGATCTGAGGCGAAGAAGAGAGGAGAGGAGGTGAGGAGAGAGGAGATCTGAGGCGAAGACGAGAGGAGAGGAGGTGAGGAGAGGGGGGATATGAGGCGAAGAAGAGAGGAGGGGAAATGAGGAGAAGGGGGATCTGAGGCAAGGAGGAGAGGGAGGGAAATGAGGAGAGGAGGGGGTGTGGGGAGAGAGGAGAATCACAGATTGTTCCGACTTAGCTGTGGCTCGTGAGGGCAGAGCGCTGGATTAGGGTTTTATCCCACCCGAACATGGGACGGAGGAGGAAGAGGAGGAGGAGGAGGAGGAGGAGGAGGGGGGGGGAGGAGTAGAGGGATGTTGGTACAGGAGGAGAAAAAGAAGAAGGAGAAAAAGAAGAAGAAGGAGGTGGAGGAGGGGGGAGGTGGAGGAAGAGTGGGGAGGAGGAGGAGGAGGTGGAGCTGGAGGAGAAAGAGGAAGAAGAAGAAGAAGAAGAAGAAGGTGGAGGAGATGGAGGTGGAGGAAGAGTGAGGAGGAGGAGGAGGAGGTGGAGCTGGAGGAGAAAGAGGAAGAAGAAGAAGAAGAAGAAGGTGGAGGAGGTGGAGGTGGAAGAAGAGTGAGGAGGGGGAGCAGGAGCTGGAGCTGGAGGAGAAAGAGGGAGGAGTTGGAGGAGGAAGAGGAGGGAGGAAGAGGAGGAGAAAGAGGGAGGAAGAAGAAGAAGAAGAAGGAGGAGGAGGAAGAGGGAGGAGGAGGAGGAGGAGAAGGAAGAGGGAGGAAGTGCAGGGGAAGGAGGTGGGGTGGAGGAGGGAGGAGTAGGAAGAGGAGGAGTAGGAAGAAGAGCAAGGAGGAAGAAAAGGAAGGTAGAAGGAAGAGAAAGAGGATGACGAGGAAGAAGAAGAAGAAGGACGAAAATTAATCTGCTCTTCTCTTCATCTCTCTCTTTCCTTCCTTTCTCCTTCTCTTTTTCTCTTATTCTTCTGTCTAATGATGATGATAATGATGATGATAGTATTAATAGATAATGATCATAATTAATGCAATGATGATTATAATGATAACAATAGTGATAATGATATTGATAATGATGATAATAATTATGAATGATAATAATGATAACGATAAGATCAATGATAACTATGATAATGATTATAATAAAGATATTAATGATAATAACAATAATAGTAATGATGATAATGACAATGATGGTAATAAAAATATTGATAATAATGATGGTTTATGAAATGATAATGATAATAATGCGTATGATAAAAGCAGTCATAATAAAAATTATGATAATGATGATAATAATAATGGTAGTAAGAGTAGTGATAAAGATAACAATTATGATGATAATAATGATGATGATGATAATGATAAACATAATGATGATAATAATGATGATGATGATAATGATAAACAAAATGATGATAATAATGATAACAGTAAAGAAAATGAGGTTAACATACAATGATAAGGATAGTTATAACGATAACAATGATATTAATGATAAGGATAATTATAATAGTAATGACAATGCTAACAATAACCATAATGGTAACTATTATCATCATAATAATGGTAATGATAACGATTATGATGATGATAATGATAATTATGATAATGATAATCATAAAAAACAATAATGATAACAGTAATAATAATAATGATAATAATGCTATCAATAACAAAAATAACAATAGCAATGGCAATAATGATAATGACTGTAATCATAATAATAATGATAATAAGGATAATAATGAGAATGACAATAATAATGATGATGAATATCACCATTACATCAACGCGATAATAATTATCAAGATAATAGTCATAATTACAATAATCAAAGGTAAAATAAGGTCGCTTGATCAAGATAGACTTTTCTATGTTAATCAGTTGGAATATATGGATATGTAGGAAGTTTGATTCGCTTTTATCTTTATTAATCTATTCATATATCTATCTATCGCGTATCTATCATATATCTATCTATCTATGTATCTA
>BOPN01001209.1:115827-118327 GCA_017312705.2 Penaeus japonicus
TTGTTGTTACTTTCCTGTTCTTCATTCAGTCCGTATTTATTCTCTCACTCATTCGTATGTCCCGTCGTTCTCTACCCTTCTTTATTAACTCTCTTTTTAAACTTCCTTCTACTCCACTATACTCTATATCTCAATCCTAACTTCATTCTATTCATTCCTCTTCCACCTCCTTCCACTCTAGTTCCACTCCTTCCCAATTACTCCACTTCTCCTCCATTACACTCCACCCTCCCTTTTCTCTCTCTACTCCAGCCCTGTCCCGTTTATTCCTTCCCACTACTCCTCCTTTATTCCATTCCTCCACTTTCCACTCCTCTCCACCCTGTTCAATCCTTCCCACTATTCCACCTTTCTTCCACAGCACTCCACCCTTCACTCCTTCCCATCATTCCAGCTTTCCCCCATCCCACTCCACCTTTCCACTCCTTCTCATCACTCCACTTTTTCGCCTTCCACTCCTCTCCATCAGTCCCCTTTACTCCTTCCCACCATTCCACCTTTCATCCACCCCACTCCACCTCCCACTCCTCCACCTCCACCACTTTACCCACCCTTCATTCCACCTGTCCACTCCTCTCCCTCCATTCCACCTTTCCTCCACCCCACTCCACATTCCACTCCTCTCCCTCCACTCCACCTTTCCGCTCCCTCCCACCATCCCCCCCTTTCTCCACCCCATTCCACCTTTCCTCCACCCCCCTCCCACCATCCCCCCCTTTCCTCCACTCCACCCTACTCCCCTCCACTCCCCACTCCCCTCCCTCCACCACTTAACCCCCCTCCGCCCCTCCGCCCCCCCTCCACCAAAATGGAACACTTACCTGCAGTGCTTCCACCCTTCCTCCACCCCTCTCCGCCTTCCACCCCCCTCCCACCCTCCCACCCTTCCTCCACCCCACTCCACTCCACTCCCCTCCCCACTCCACCCCCCTCCCACCCCCTCCCCCCCCTTTCCTCCACTCCCCTCCCACCATCCCCCCCCTTTCCTCCACCCCCCTCCCACCATCCCCCTTCCTCCATCCCACCTTTCCTCCACCCCACTCCATCCCCCTCCTACCCTCCCACCATTCCCCCTTTCCTCCACTCCACTCCACTTCCCACTCCCCACTCCCCACCCTTCACCACTTACCCCCCTCCCCACTCCCCCCTCTCCAAAATGGACCACTTACCCCCCCTCCACCCCCCCCTCCAAAATGGACCACTTACCTGCAGTGCTTCCACCCTTCCTCCACCCCTCTCCGCCTTCCACCCCCCTCCCACCCTCCCACCCTTCCTCCACCCCACTCCACTCCACTCCCCTCCCCACTCCACCCCCCTCCCACCCCCTCCCACCCACCCCTTTCCTCCACCCCCCTCCCACCATCCCCCCCCTTTCCTCCACCCCCCTCCCACCATCCCCCTTCCTCCATCCCACCTTTCCTCCACCCCACTCCATCCCCCTCCTACCCTCCCACCATTCCCCCTTTCCTCCACTCCACTCCACTTCCCACTCCCCACTCCCCACCCTTCACCACTTACCCCCCTCCCCACTCCCCCCTCTCCAAAATGGACCACTTACCCCCCCCCTCCACCCCCCCCTCCAAAATGGACCACTTACCTGCAGTGCTTCCACCCTTCCTCCACCCCACTCCACCCCACCCCCCTCCTACGCTCCCACCATTCCCCCTTTCCTCCACCCCACTCTACCTTTCCACTCCACTCCCCACTCCCCCCCCTCCACCCCTCAACCCCCCCTCCCCCCCCCCCTCCAAAATGGACCACTTACCTGCAGTGCTTCCACCCTTCCTCCACCCCACCCCCCTCCTACGCTCCCACCATTCCCCCTTTCCTCAACCCCACCACTTACCCCCCTCCCCACCCCCCTCCCACCACCCTTCAAGGAAGTGTGTGTACACGAACTCTGCCCCCTCCCCCTCCTCCAAAATGGACCACTTACCTGCAGTGCTTCACCGTAACGACACTTCCCCGAAGCGATCTCACGTGTCAGTCGTGCTTGGGTTGACTTCCTGGCCCTCCTGAGCGGGAGCTAGAATTTGGCTTCTTATGTATGCATGCTTTGGTGAATTCAATTGGATTCGTTTAGGTTGGTTTGGTTTTTGGGGTTTGACTTGGTTGAAGGTGGTGTGTAAGTTTGTTTGTTTTTTTTGTTTTGTTGTTTTGGTTTTTCTTCTTGTTTTTGTTGTTGTTGTTGTTCTTCTTCTAGTTCTTGTTGTTGTTGTTCTTCTTCTTGTTCTTCTTCTTGTTCTTGTTGTTGTTGTTGTTCTTCTTCTTGCTCTTGTTCTTCTTGTTCTTCTTTTTCCCCCTTCTTCTTCTTCTTCTTCTTCTTTCTTTCTTTCTTTTCTTTTTAATCTCTAGAGTATCATGCTTATAATTATGTTTTGGATTTGGTCTCGAAGCACACGGTTTATTTATTGTTCGTACAGTGTAGAAATGTATGTGAAGAATATATATATATATATATATATATATATATATATATATATATGAATGCATTTAGAAA
>BOPN01001209.1:123327-125827 GCA_017312705.2 Penaeus japonicus
TGTCTCAAATTTTGCTAGAAGGGACAGTGGTTAGTATTTATTCAATGAATAATAATGGCATGCTCTGCAACAGTGGAACGATAAAGGGAAGGATGGCGGGCAACAGTGCGTCTGCCAAGATATGATAAGCAGAAAGAGATATTTTCCTTTTCCAGGAAGGAGATAGTCGATGTCCCTCCTCCGCCCGGCCAGCAGGTGGTGACGGAACCCAACGAGCAGCCATGCTACGTCTTCACCAACAAGTTCTCTCCGATTGGAGCCGTGTCGCAGGTACAGCTTCTGACTAACTCCCTCGTGCAGTCTTCCCTGCCCGATGCCATCTTGGGGAACGCTGGAGACAACACTGCCGAGGAGGATGAGAGAGTGAAGGAGTACGTGGATTGTGAATTCCCCATTTTTATCGTTACCTTTGATGTTGTCCAGAAGTGAACATATTAACTCTTAAGCATAAAATCTGTAGATGATTTTTTGTTTTGTTGATTTTTTGTCTATTTTACCTTCAATATCTACAAGGAACTGTCAGATTTACATTTTAAGATGTAGCTTTATTACAAAGTTTATTGATGTTTCTGTTTCTATATCATATTGACCTTTGTCTCCAGGTTATTCAACAAATACCCATATATTGCTCAAAACAGAACAACATAAGTATGATGGCAAGTACATAAATAAGTAAATAATAACACCATAAAGCAAACAAGCCATATATGAAGAACCGTGAAATCGTCATCATTTCACCATAATCAATCTGCGCGAAAACCCAAGATTGCAGCCACCCCCACAGTAATGTTATTCCTCCACAACAGAGCCATCCTCCACGCACACCTCCTAGACTCGCACCAGGAGAAGTTGCCTAAGGTGCTGGACGTGATCAATAACCCTGGCTGGAAATTCAAGAGAGAGTATGGGATCCCTTTAAAGAGGAGGAAGTGAGTTGAATTGAGTTTACTTTGGGGGGGGGAAATGTTTTGGTTTGTGTGTTGGGGGGGGGGGGTTATGCATTATACATGTTCAGTACAGTATTTACTTGCATGTATTTTTGTGTTTATTCTAAGCAACAGTTTTGATCATTTCCATATTTGTTTTTTGTTTTCCCCTTTTTCTTTAATCAATATATTTGCACTGAAGCAGCAACATAGCAAACACAAATAACATCAATCACTGAATCACCAATAGCAGTTAGTTATCCTCCCTCACATTAAATGCCTTTGGACTTTCCAGCAAGAGCCTGACATACCAGCTGCTGCTTCTGCTTGACCAGCTCTTTCCCGAAGGCACGTCTCGTCACTTGGTGGAGGACGCACTGACACGAGTCACACTCACCCACTCAGGTGCCAAGCAATACCCTTTTTGTTACTCTTAGGTGTCAAACTATAACCTTATTGTCAGTCTTAGGGGTCAGACTATATCCTTTTTTGTCTGACTTTTGGTGTCAAATCTTTTCTCTACTCGGATGAACAAGTATAGTCTGTGGTTAGATTTTTTTTTTTTTTTTTTCTATCTTTTTTGAATCATTGCTTTGTTTTTCCTCTATTTAATCTGAGTAAGTATAGGAAGGGTTATAGTAGATTTGTTTTGATCTTAATTTCTAGATATAGTACAAGATGTGTATTTAACTTTTCATCTTTACCTTTCAAAGCTATGATTTCTGTAGCACTGTGCAAGTTTATGTAAAGTCTGATAATGTATATTTCCCTTCTTAAAACTATTTTTCATAAAATACAAATCATATATCCAGATAAAATATTCTCTTTATTGAACTCAAAATTACTCTGGTCATATACATCTTTTATGTTCAAATTATTTTTACCTTCCTTCTCTCTTGTTCTTTAAGTCTACATCATTTGAATATACATCACATTATTATTATTATCTTTTGGCAACAGATCGCTTGATGCAATTGAACCTCAGAGCTGCCTTCATCCTGACAGCCCCCAAACCTCTTGGGGCACTTGTCAGTCCATCGGAGGTCAGGTCACTTGATGGCGAGCCTTTGCCAGATATATATCCTCTGTCTCCATTCATCAACTGCAGACCTCGGAATAACTACTCTCTCAGCGATGCCTATGGTGAGTCTGAGTAGGGAAGGGAACGGGGTTGTTTGTGTTTGAGCATGTGACTATGTCTGTGTTTGTGTCTGTCTATTTTGTTTCCGTTTCTTTTCTTTATGTGAATGTATGCCCACTGACTTCTATTTTTCATTATTTTTGGTTCATTTTCTTTTGGTCACTTAATCCTCTTTATTTTTTTCTTTCTTTCTTTCTTTCCTCACTCTTTATTTTTCAGTAGCAAAGTCAATAGCATATTAAAGTATCCAAAGGGTAGCATTTCCCAAACTTTCTCCCATTTCAAGTATTCTTAGAGCAACAGTGTAAAGTAATAAAACACACATAATTCTTAAAGCTCTCTCTTGTTTTAGGTGTTGGCTCCAGCCGCGTCCATCCTCACACCATCTTCATTCACCACAATGAGCCGAGGATGAGAGGCAAGGAGGAACATT
>BOPN01001209.1:138327-141226 GCA_017312705.2 Penaeus japonicus
TGGGATGGATCCTATAATGATGTCCTCCTCAATCTTTGCAGTTCTGCATGTCCCCAGCTTAGCTTCAAACTAGCATAAAAAAGATGGTTAATTAGATACTTTAATTATGCTCTATCCTGCTATTTTCACTCCCCAAACAAAAGATACTTTACGCAACTTTAATCAACACAACATGATATCAGTCTTACCCCTCCTCTCCCTCTCTATAGTTCCCTCTTGGTTTCTCTCTCTCACCCTTGCTTGCTTTCACTCTCTCTTTCTCTCTCTCACCCTTCTTCTTTTTCTCTCTCTTTCTTCTTCTTCTCCTTCTCCAAGTCCCTCTCCTTCTTCTCCCTCCTATCTAAACTCCAATCCTTCTTTCTGCTCTTGCTCTCATTCTCACCTATTTTTCCTCCTCCCTCCTCACTCCCTCCTCAAAAAATACCCTCCCCCTTTCACACCACATCATTCATACCCAAGAATGCAACAACTTACAACTAGGTAATACTCCACATCAATGATGTTGCAGTGCATCAAATGGCTGGTCGTAACTGCCGGTACAGGGAGCGGAACGTCTTCCCAGCGATCAGAACTCCCGGACTCAATCTGCGGGCGATAGACGCGCTGGACGGTATGGCAGGTCTCCTTTGTCTTAGAGCTGGTGATGTAGCTGATCTTCTGTAAGGCACAAGGTTGTCTGTTATATCAAAAAAAGAATCAAATTGAGAAAGAAAAAAGGGAAATCCATGTAAAATAAAATGATTCCATTCCATGTTATAAAGAAAAAGAAAAACACATAAAAGGTAGAGAGCAAAACGAGAGTGAGACTCTGGATAGTGTAAGAAACATTTACTATCTATCTATCTATGTGTGTGTGTGTGTGTGTGTGTGTGTGTGTGTGTGTGTGTGTGTGTGTGTGTGTGTGTGTGTGTGTGTGTGTGTGTGTGTGTGTGTGTGTGTGTGTGTGTGTGTGAGAGCGTGAGTTTGAGTATGAGTATGATTGTGAGTGTGACTGCGAATGTGAGTGTGTGTGTGAGTGTGAGTGTGAGTGTGAGTGTAAGTGTGAGTGTGAGTGCGAATTTGAGCGTGAGCATGAGTGTACGTATGTGATTCTAATCCCCCATTCTCATCATGGCTGTGAACGCAAAAACACCAAGGGCACAAACCTGCACAATCTTGGCCTCAGTGTACTTAATTCTGGAGCCACTGTTGTTCACAATCTCGCCATTGATGACCATGTTCTCCCCTGCCACGTAGCCCTTTCTCTCTGCTGTCACTGTCAGGTTGATGGGTCCCCACACGGCACAGCAGCAGCGAATGGATTTCTCACGTTCCCGGAGTATGGGTGACTGTTTAAGAGTGAATGAGGAGAAATAAAGGAATTGTTAGCCTATACAAAAAATACCCATTTCAAATGTCAAATTGTAAAAAGAATCTGAAAATAAGAATAAAAGAGATAAAGCATGAAAGTAAAAAATGTGGTGGGATGAAATAAATAAGGCTTTTTAAATAGATGCAAAAAGCATTGTAGAGACAAATAAAATTCAATCTATAGTCTTTATAAAGCTCTAGTTAACTTAATTAACCCATTGCAGATGGGTGTCATGACATATAAAGGCTGGAGTTTTTGGCCTATATGACATATATGACTTTGGGGAATTTTGAATCACTGTGTTTCTTTATTGTACTATGAGTACTGAGTGACTGATAATGACAGTTGCAATCATAATTATTATAACTGCTATAATATTAAGCAAACTGGGTTTTACCAAAAATCCAAAACCTAGATGGCAACCATCCATGGTCTCTAGCAAGCCCTTATAGAGCGATGGTACACAGGAAGTTGCCAACCTCTTGCTCTAAAGTAGTGGTCATAAGCACAGGCTTCCTTCCTCTTCCCTACCTCTTGATGTTATCTTCATTGTGGATGTTGCTTTTTGTCATCCCATAAAACAGCAATAATTCTTTCATACTGATTATAAAGAAAATAATGAGCTGATAAAAACCCTACACCACAATTTTAGTGGTGTAATAGTTGTAGTTATACAATTAGCGTGAGTGCGTGTGTATGTGTGACTGAAAGTGACTGAAAGAGAGTGGGAAAAGTCAAGGTGTAGCAGCCTCGCTCTGAAATCAAACCCATCCTAGAGTCTGTTGACCACTTTCAGTCTGGGTGATGCCAGGAAGCTTTACACATCTAGTTCATCCCTCTGGGCTGTCAGACCAAGAAGCTGACATATAGAATGACCTGGGAGCAGGAGACCCAGCCACCTCAAGAGGAGGGCTTAGAGATGCCAGCAACTGTAATAAAGGACCAAGCCATGCAATTTCAAGGTATGGATATCGCATGATTTCTTGCATGACAGTGAAACCCAGACTAAATGATTTGCCTTGGAGTCATGCTTTGGTGTCTTTTGCAATAGGCCCTGTACTGGAACAGGCACAGCTGGCAGGACCAAGTGTCTAACCAACGAATGCACTTGGAGACTGGTGTAGGATTCGCACAATCTGTGTCTAACCAACGAATGCACTTGGAGACTGGTGTAGGACTCACACAATCTGTGTCTAACCAACGAATGCACTTGGAGACCGGTGTAGGACTCGCACAATCTGTGTCTAACCAACGAATGCACTTGGAGACTGGTGTAGGACTCACACAGTCTGTGACTAACCAACGAATGCACTTGGAGACTGGTGTAGGACTCACACAATCTGTGTCTAACCAACGAATGCACTTGGAGACTGGTGTAGGACTCGCACAATCTGTGTCTAACCAACGAATGCACTTGGAGACTGGTGTAGGACTCGCACAATCTGTGTCTAACCAACGAATGCACTTGGAGACTGGTGTAGGACTCGCACAATCTGTGTCTAACCAACGAATGCACTTGGAGACTGGTGTAGGACTCACACAATCTGT
>BOPN01001209.1:146048-148548 GCA_017312705.2 Penaeus japonicus
GAGAGAGAGAGAGTGTGTGTGTGTGTGTGTGTGTGTGTGTGTGTGTGTGTGTGTGTGTGTGTGTGTGTGTGTGTGTGTGTGTGTGTGTGTGTGTGTGTGTATTCCAAGATCTACCACTAATGCAGAAGGATAATTAAAAATAATAATTAACATAAGCACATTCTATTTGTTTAGGCCTATATTTTTCATTTCTAATCTACTCTCTTCTTGTCATAAAGATTCCATCATACATGTACACTTTAACCATAAAGATCCTTAGCATTACAGACACTACAAAGAAAAAAAAAATATATATATATACATGTCGAAACAAAATAAGCTAAATCCGACCCATATAATACAGGGAAGGGAGTAACAACTTCCATAACAACATCATAACTCACTATAACAGCAATGTTACTCTATCTTTCTCATAAACCAATAATGTCTGAGATGTTTCCTACCAGTTTCTCATATAAAACTCTTGCTTAATTGATACAAATATCCGTAATGCCTCCTGTTTATTATAGCACGACCTTCTTGGCACACTTTGTTTTGATGTCTTCGTCCGAACGTCTTGGCGTGGCTTGTATCTTATGTAATACTTTTTTTTCCTTCCTTTTCTTTGGTTATTAAAAAGGAAATGTTATATTCTTATGCGTATAAATGCATTGCTATTGTATGTCTGCATTCTAATCTCAGAAATAATTTAAAAATGTATAAATGAAGTTTAAGTCGAAGACTTAATGATATTAGCAATGATAAGGATTAATAATAATAACAATAACAATAATAATATTAAAAGTTATTATTATTATGATAATAACAATGATTAATAATAATAATAATGATAATGATAATGATGATAATAATAATGAATGATGCATATGATAATAATAATGATAATGATAATAATAATAATAATAATAATGATAATGATAATAACAGTGAATGACTTAAAGATAACGATAATAATGATAACGTTACTAACAACACTAATGCTAATGAATAATATTAATAACATGATGAAGGGAAGTGTGAAAATCGAATTAAAGAATATTCATTGCCCAGAATTTCAAGGCGGAAGCACTCTACCACATTATTAAGAAAAAAAAAATATATGATATACAAGATACTATATAAGTGTAAATCCTACATGATATATTACTTATGAAGACACACAGCATTTTTAACATTTGGACGCCCAGATATGAAAAAGTCATCCAATAAAAAGAAATTGAAAACACTTTTATATAATCAATAACACTAAATAGGTTATCTAATGTATATATATCCTTTGAAGGTTTGATGTAATTTATGATTTCTTTCTCTTAATAACACCAGTATATTAAATAATGATGTTTTTTGTTTTTGTGATTTTGCTCCAATTCTTGTGGTACACCCGGCAGTAAGTAGACGGATTTATTTGATAGATAGATAAAGATAGCTATTAGGTTTTCCAACTTTATTGTTTGGGAGCCAAGGTATTATGTTTCTTTATAACAAACTCTTAGCTTAATATCTTAGTGGAAGTTCTAGCTTATGATTACATTTCATGATTCATATTTAGTTTGATATAATGTAATATCTAAGTCAATACATTATTACTAAGTCATGAGGATCGCAGCCTCATCATGGAACCCCTAACTCGTGCATTCCAGGAGGAGCGAGACACATCCTCATTCATACCAATTCCAGGGAAGCTATGGACAGCCTGCAAGGCTTGCCCGGTGACAGTATCTACCCACAGATCGCTCGATGAATTCTTGGCCAGGGTGGATGCTTAAAACAAAACTAAACACAGTTAAATACACACACAGATAAAAATGACACAACTACAGTAAGAATTTCAGCAGACTTCCTCTTCGGACGAGTAAAACCAAAACGGATAATCCTTATTTTTTTTTCTTTCTTTCTTTCTTTTTTGGTAGCAGCTAATGAGAGCAATTAGTTCCTATCACTACTAGTTCGTAGGTTCAATGATTAAAAATGTTGGTCTACTCTACATGTATAATACAACGGACTGAAAAGATACAGACTGCAAACCGAAATATTTCTATAACATATATAATGTAGATTAGCAATTATAATTATGCCGGCCAGGTGATACAGAAAAGACAAGAAGAAAACACAAATTACAAAATATTTCTTGTTTGTGTAAAAGTTACTACTCACAAGCAGAGTGCAGACAGACTGGGAATGTTACATTAACCGTATAAACATGTTGCTGACTGCAGTTTCATTCCCTTTTCTTGAACATTCCTTCAACTGCAGAAAGCTTGACTTCAGTCAGAGGTAAGTGAAAGGCACAGTAAATGCTCCGTAGATTTTCCTGCATTCTCATACGTGTTTGAATATATAAGTATACAACGAGAGAGAGGGAGAGAGAGATAGATAGATAGATAGAGAGAGAGAGAGAGAGAGAGAGAGAGAGAGAGAGAGAGAGAGAGAGAGAGAGAGAGAGAGAGAGAGAGAGAGAGAGAGAGAGAGAGAGAGAGAGAGAGAGAGAGAGAGAGAGAGA
>BOPN01001209.1:153548-156048 GCA_017312705.2 Penaeus japonicus
AATATTAATTTTGATTGTTATATTTCATGGTTCATTTACGGAAAACTACTCTCTGTTTGTCTTTCTAAATATTAATTAAATGAATTACCTTCAATGTAATTGTAATTAATGTAATTGTCTTTCTGTAATTCACATCGAACGAAGATCGCAGGTGGAAGGGAGTAGTTGCCAAATAGTATTTTCGATGAATCGGGTTTTAATAGCAGGTCTACACATATAATTGCTCGAATTTATATTTAAATTAATTGCGTAAATAAATAGATTGCAATTATTTGTAACTGTAATATAAAGATATAAAGATATTTTTGAAGGAAAGAGAGTTATTTAACTGGAGTAAAAAGCGTAGAAGAATATAAACTTCGAAGATACCACCCTTTAAGTCTCGTAAACAAAAGATACATATTTGTTTTGGACCAGACGATGTGATAATTTATATTAATAAAATTACATAATATGCACTATATTATATAATATAAAACTAATAATGATATCCTCCCAAAACAAACTTTATATTGACGGGTATCTGTAGAGGGGTAGCACCCGAGGAAAACTCCCGACGTTCCACACACTGAAATCCCATTTTCTTACTGCGAACACTGGACGGGTAACTCGTCACTGACATTTGCATTACGGGGCCAAAGGCCCGTAGTAAAGAACCTGTGGGGTGGGGCGTCGGGAAAATGTGACGGGTGTCGGGTGTAGGGCGTAGGATAAATGTGACGGATAAATAAGATAAAATAGGTTATTAAAATAAATAGATAACAAAATAAAATAGAAAAATGTGACGGGTGTTTGGGTGAAGCGGATAAAGGCCCGTAGTAAAGAACCTGTCGGGTGTGGGGCGTGGGGATAATGTGACGGGTGTCGGGCGTAGGGCACCCGTCTGCATGTTTGACAGTAAAGAACGTGTGTCGGTGGGCTTGTTTGTCAGTGATGCCAACCTGTCCAATTAGTCGGTAGATCGGACGATTTTGGAAGCCTTGATCGATGTAAACAACACCTGAGAGCGCACAATTGGTTATGAAACATTATAATTTTGATTATTATATCATTCAAAAGCCGACTTCGTTTATCTCTCTATAATGAGACGTAGAGATCGGACAATATTGGTAGCCTTGATCGACGTGAACATCACCCGAGAGCGCGCACTTGATACATGGAAAGCCAACTACTGAAGGTAAATATTAATTTTATTTGTTATATTTCATGGTTCATTTACGAAAAAACTACTCTGTTTGTCTTTCTGTAATTATTAATTAATGTAATTAATTAATGTAATTGTAATTAATGTAATTGTCTTTCTGTAATTCACATCGAACGAAGATCGCAGGTGGAAGGGAGTAGTTGCCAAATAGTATTTTCGATGAATCGGGTTTTAATAGCAGGTTCACACATATAATTGCTCGAATTTGTATTTAAATTCACTGTAAATAGATTGCAATTATTTGTAACTGTAATATAAAGATATAAAGATATTTCTTGAAGAAAGAGAGTTGGTTTTAATATGTATGTAGTAAGAATATAAATCCTGAAATACAATTTCACCTTTTAAGTCTCGTAAACAAAAGATACATATTTGTTTTGGACCAGACGATGTGATAATTTATATTAATAAAATTACATAATATGCACTATATTATATAATATAAAACTAATAATGATATCCTCCCAAAAACAAACTTTTTATATTGACGGGTATATCTGTGGGGAGGGGGTAGGCACCCGAGGAAAACTCCCGACGTTCCAATACTAATCCTCGGAAATCCCATTTTCTTTACTGCGAACACTGGACGGGTAACCCGTCACGACATGTTCTTTACTACGGGCCAAAGGCCCGTAGTAAAGAACCTGTGGGGTGGGGCGTCGGGAAAATGTGACGGGTGTCGGGTGTAGGGCGTAGGATAAATGTGACGGATAAATAAGATAAAATAGGTTAAATAAAATAAAATAGGATAAATAAAATAAAATAGAAAATGTGACGGGTGTCGGGTGTAGGGCGTAGGATAAAGGCCCGTAGTAAAGAACCTGTCGGGTGTGGGGCGTGGGGATAATGTGACGGGTGTCGGGCGTAGGGCACCCGTCTGCATGTTTGACAGTAAAGAACGTGTGTCGGTGGGCTTGTTTGTCAGTGATGCCAACCTGTCCAATGAGTCGTATAGATCGGACGATTTTGGAAGCCTTGATCGATGTAAACAACACCTGAGAGCGCACAATTGAAACATAAATATAATTTTATTTATTATATTTCATTCACAAATGCAAAAAGCCGATTCTGCTTTATCTCTTATAATGAGACGTAGAGAGATCGGACAATATTGGTAGCCTTAATTGGTCGTGAACATCACCGAGAGCTGCACTTGATATATAGAAACAACTACTGAAGGTAAATATTAATTTTATTTGTTATATTTCATGGTTCATTTACTAAAAAAACGGACTTGTTTGTCTTTTCTGTATCTATTAATAATGTACTAATTAATGTAATTTCAGTATCAATGTA
>BOPN01001209.1:181048-183548 GCA_017312705.2 Penaeus japonicus
CAAGACGCCGGAATTACGTAGGATCTGAGTTTTCTTTCTTTGATACAAAACAAAAGCCCTTGGAGCTTAGTTCACCAACAGCAATTATCATCAAGTGACATATCTGGTAACTTTACGTAAGTATTAAAG
Organism: Penaeus japonicus; assembly: GCA_017312705.2. Taxonomy (NCBI): domain Eukaryota; kingdom Metazoa; phylum Arthropoda; class Malacostraca; order Decapoda; family Penaeidae; genus Penaeus; species Penaeus japonicus. The sequence continues at coordinate 181,178 of BOPN01001209.1, forward strand.
GAAGTAAACGTAATTTTGATAGAACTTTCGACAACCCTAGAAAGCTAACAGAATTAATCAATTAGATTTTTCGAAAATACATTTTTTTAGAAGATTTTACCAAGAGTTCTTAGTGTAGGGAAAGCAATAAGATTTGAGGTCCATGACATATCTAAGTACAAATCTCAAAATGCAATAACAAAAAATAAAACTTTGGCAATTGAAAGGTACATTGCAAACGACCCGCCTAAGCATTAGTGCAGGCTGGTCATATGGCACAAATTTTCTTGTTGAAACTGAGATATAGGTCCAGTTTCACACAGCCAGAAGATACAAGGAAAGTTGTACATGTAATCGACAGAACAAAAATTATATGACCACTTTCATTCAGAGTACTTCCTTTGCAAATTGTTAATAAAGTTATTCAGCAGGTTTGATGTACCAATGATACATTCATTTGAAGTCGCTCATGATATTAGCAGTACATTGCGTTGACTGTGTAACTCATTTCTGCACTAGGTCTACTAGTTCTTGTGCTACTATGCAATTGTAAAACCATTAATTCTAATTGTCTTTTCTTTCACGATTATATATTTCAAGTAATTAAACATTTCCAAGATTTTTTTATTTTCTATTATTTTTATTTGTAATAAACTGTGGATGTGTATATTCACAGCCGTCATTCCTAGACAAGCACGGGCGAGGAGCGTTTTGTTTTCATTATTTTGTTGATTATCTTCAATCAAAATTGTGGCAAAAATGGTAAAAAGGGATACCATTATCTGTCTCAGTGTGATATCAGAACGAATCAATTGCCCCAAGTGTTGAAAATGTGCATTTTTCAGTGAAATAATCTAGACGAAATCACGGGAACCAAAGAAAGATGCAGTAATACTTTTTCCATACACAAAGGTATGCAGTTTTCTGACACCAAATTACGTGTTGTAATAACGGTACTAACGGCAAGGCAATATCCATTATTTACTAACCGTCTGCTCCCTTGGGGGTCCAAGAGGTAGACACTCCTGGTTAGAGGGATAGTTGGGCTATATAGTTAAAAGGCAGTACATACAGACCACGGGTCCAGGGAGCCGAGCTAGGGGGATAGGCGGGTTACTTGTTTGCAACACAATATATGAAGGCCACAGGGATCCATGGAGCAGATCCCCCTGGCTAGGGGAATTTGTAGTGTATTACCACAGGGTTTGCAGAAATTTGGAGTGTGTTCCCAAAGATATTTTGAAGATAGCACTTTGGTTCTTGGACTTTCAGTAATGGCAGACACAGCTGATTTTAAATGGTTTTGTGTTATTTTTTTTTACATGTTTTTAGTAAATATTTATTACATTTAAGTCTGCTTTACCCCATAATTTTCCTGATTGCCCTTGCCCACTATCAGGACTTTAACAATTCCAGAACCAGTTGTTTGCAATGAAAAAACAACACCAGATTCACATAATAAATGTCAGGAAGAACACAATGGAAGAAAAACTCTCACAGTTAAGCAAACTCCTAAAAAAAAAAAAAAAAAAATCTATATTCCCAATCAAAACAAAAAATAATAATTTAGAATACCATGGTCTTTCCCAACTCTTTTACTAAGTGGTGAGCCACAAAAATTAGACAAGGAGTATCAAACTTTATAAGTAACTTTACCTCACTTATATCATTAGTGACAACTTTAACTGAGACAGTGTCAGATAATGGATAGCCTAATTCTATGGAATGCTAGATCAGTATTTAAAAAAAATAATAAACTTCTTAATTTTAAAAGAAAACCAGCTTAAAACATAAAACTATGAAATGATAGGGAAAGATACACCAGATAAAACATAAGGAAGATTAGCATTCTGTGTGAATAATAAAATCAATATGGAATAATTAACTTGATAGATAGACTCAAGAACAAAAAAGAAGTACTTGGTATAACGATCAAGTGGCTAAGCATACCTCTTGTTTTAAAACCCTTGTAATAACGATCTTAAAACAAGACATAGACTATTATTCCAACCAATTAGAAGAACCAAAACTCATTGTGGGAGATTTTAATGCTCAACATCTGTTTTGGAATAAGAATAAGAATACAAAAGTGATGAATAAATACAAAACAATTTAATCCTCCTAAGTAATAAGAATTGACCCTGATACAGGCAAAGAATCTATATTGGGTCTAATCATAAGCTCTCCAATTCTAGTCACTTAGATTTGACATCAGGAAACCATTAAGGAAGTGATATCATTTGCCAATAAAAATAAAAGATCAAAATGTCCCAAAAACAATCGTATAGGAAGAAAAGAAAATGGAATTTTACTACAGAAGGTAGGAATAGATGCCAAGATGCACTCAATAGAAAACCCAAAGTCATTGACAGAATGAACAAACAGGTTAGAA
>BOPN01001209.1:198548-201048 GCA_017312705.2 Penaeus japonicus
ATTATCATTATTATTATTACTATTGTTATGTACATGTGTATGTTGTTATTTTTTTATTCCATACAAGGTATTTTTTCAACTATTTCTCAGTCAACTTTTATTGTACTCACCTTATGAAATGATAAGCTTACTTTCAGTACCTACCTCTTTGCTTTGTGATATATGATTATGCATTTACTTGCCAGTAGCCCAATCTCTCAGGAGCCAGAGTAACAACGTACTTAATTTGAATAACATCCATTGCTATTAACGTGAAACATTCCCTCTCTACTCACTAAAGTCTGATTTTTTTTTTTTTTTTTCATAAAGCAACAAAAAAATATGGAATGGCATTAAAGCTATTTTATCTAGAATTCATCTCTTTGCTTGAGAAAGAATTGCATTTTGTACTTATAATGTAATTGATCATGAAATTCCTTGCATTATAGAATATCTGTAATATGTTGATCTTGCAGATATTATAATTCTTATCACTTATAAATGTGAAGGTAAAGCCATTTCCATCTTTTAATTAAGGATGGAAATTTGCCAAGACATTCTACAGTCAACTTCATTTACAGGATTGTGGTGTGACTGTTGGGATAAACTGTAACTTTTCATAACCTTGTCTTGTAATTCATTAACAATACATAAATATTTCACCATTTGATGTGTTCCATTTCTGTAAGTGTTCTAGATGGATGACATATAGTAAGTAGATGTCTGTCAGCTGCAGCTCCTGGGTTGTGTGAAAGATTTTTCTCAGGTTCCTATTTGTCTCTCAGCTGATCAGTTTTAGAATGACAGTGCTGCCTTTTAGTCTCTCTACCATCCCTTCAAAGTACAAAAGAAATGATGTTAGAGACGCATCGATAATTTAGAAAGAAACATGTAGTGAGGCGGCTTAGTGCCTATCTGACAATTGAAGTCAATAGATGCTGTGGCAGTAGTAATGGTGGCAAAATAAGGCAGTTTTCAGCCAATCTAATTATTATTCAGTGTTGCTGGAATTATTTGTACATCCACCATGCATTTTTAGATGGCAATGGTAATGGAACATTATATTTAGTATCTGGATTTTCTATTTTTGTAAAATGAAATCCTTTACTTGTCACTGTTTCCTAGAACTAATAGTTTTAATAATCTTAAGAGTAAAATAGTAGTTTATATCACATGTAATAGCTTTATATAAATGAATTTTGAAGAGGGAACATGATTCAACCTCTAGTTCCTGTTCTCAAACACAATCAAAAATTCAGAAAAGTTAATGTATTGTGAGAGCAGAAGCCTATGGTTGTCTGCAAGGTAACAGGAGATACACAACCTTAAAATAATGTACTCTAATAGTTTAAAAACTGTTTTATAACTACTGATTGGCAAAAGATGTATTCGTCCTTTTTATATTTCTATGTAAATGTTTAGATATTACCAAAGTATCCATGTGCTACAAGTTTTTGTATACATGAAGATTGTGTCATAATGTCATAACATTTATTGGAGATTGTGTCATAATGTCATAATATTTATTGAAGATTGTGTCATAATGTCATAATATTTATTGGAGAAGTGAAGACCTCAATATTACCAGTGTTATACAATGAAACAAATTTTCATATGTTTGATATTGATGTCTGAAAGCTTTCATTCGTCTAGTACTAGGTTTTATCAGAAATATTCAGCTGTGTCAAGACCAAACAAATATTTTGGTGCTCATGGACTGCTACATTCAGGCTCAAATGTTTGGTCTCTTATTTACATGATTTATAATTTACATACATACTTTTTCCTTTTATTAGTTTATCTTAACTGTTCGCACAAATTTAGCGTACATTTATAAGCTGGATGTACAATGCCTACTGTATGCAAATTATATGGAATAGAGACTCATAGTTGTTAAGACAGAATGCCATATTAACCGGTGTGCCTTGCTCCTCTTGTTAACACAGATGAGCGAGAGTTTAAATGAGGTGACTAGTGTTTTCTGAAGTATATGCCTTTTTTACTTGTAACACAGCAGGCAGGTAATGTAAAAGATTTGAATCCAAACTTGCATTCCTTATTTTTATTCCTTCAGTACAAAACTGTACAATGCCAAGTGATAGTATAAAAATAGATAGTCAGATTGATGAAAGAAACTTTGTCTTTTTCTATGCTTTAACCTCATTAACACCTGTGATAATCTTGTGTAAAGTTGTGTGAAACATAACCCCGTATATTTTGGTTTGAGTCAAACCTGAGTATATTTAATATTTTTGGAAATTTGTATTTTACATTGTCTATAAAATATGCATATGTTGTGCTGCTCCTCTCTCTCTCTCTTTCTCTTACTCTTACTCTCTCTCTCTCTCTCTCTCTCTCTCTCTCTCTCTCTCTCCCCCTCTCTCTCTCTCTCTCTCTCTCTCTCTCTCTCTTGCTCTCTCTCTCTTGCTCTCTCTTTCTCTCTCTTGCTCTCTCTTTCTCTCTCTCTCTCTCTCTCTCTCTCTCTTGCTCTCTCTCTCTCTCTCTCTCTCTCTCTCTCTCT
>BOPN01001209.1:218548-221048 GCA_017312705.2 Penaeus japonicus
CAAGTTAGAGCTGATAAGTGAAGTTTATCGATCAGGTGAACATGATAAGTGAATGAAAAAGCACCAGGACATGACACACACACACACACACACACACACACACACACACACACACACACACACACACACACACACACACACACACACACACACACACACACACGAGACAGAGAGAGAGAGATATAAATACAGAGAGAGAGAAGGGGGAGGAGGGGGAGAGTATGAGAGAGAGAGAGAGGTTTAGGTAGGCCTATAAATTCTCATCGATGACTTGGTCTCACCCCTTTTTCCCATTATTTTGAGATTTTATTCTCTCATTTTCGTTACAAGCAAATATGCAAACCAACACACACACGCATATATATATATATATATATATATATATATATATATATATATATATATATATATATGTGTGTGTGTGTATGTGTGTATGTGTGTGTGTGTGTGTGTGTGTGTGTGTGTGTGTATGTATGTATGTATGTGTCAGTGTTTTTATATTTGCTTGTAACGAAAATGAGAAAATAAAATCTCGAAATAATGGAAAAAAGGGTGAGACTTTATAGGCCTACCGAAACCAAAGAAAAATCTATAGGAACAACAGAACGAAAGAAAACGCAATAAAAATAAATGTACATATCAATCGACCAATTTCATTGAATCGTAAAATTATTAGCAAAAGTGTCCCATCCCCTTTTGAATCGACGCGTTATCATCATTATCTCCAGCTGATTAGGGAAAGAGGTAGGAAGCGCGGGTCAGACTGCCATTGCGCAACGTGACCGTCAGTTGAGTGATTGAGAACTTTCGAGACTTTGATTTGACTTTACGGAGGTATTATTATCATTTTGAATATCTTAATTTTCATGAGAGAGAGTGAGTTTGTGTCTGTTTGTTTGTGTATTTGTTTCTGTGCGTTGGGGGTGGATATACATATAGATATAGATAGAGTGTGTTTCCCAAACTGTTCTGTTGAACACCCAATAGATAGATGGGCTGGTGTGATGGTGTAATTAACCTATGCAACCAAATTCATTTGTGGCAGGATTTAATTGATAAGATGACAGTTCTCAGGCCAATCTTCAGGATTTTAAGCATTAACCGAAGGATTCCGTGGGAACTAACCATCCTTGCCGCTGTTCCTACCTTTATCAAATATTTATTAACCCGTTTATCTATGCAACACTATCGTCTAATATGTATTTTATTTCTTTTCTTGGTGTATCTCCGACCACGCAGACCATGTACGACCCAGAGGCAGGAAACGCCGATTTTGGCTTCTCGGAGAAGTCCATTCGGTTGGGCTTCATAAGGTGAGGTTTTTGTTTCTTTTTTTTCGCTTTTTGTTTTCTTTTTTCATTCATTTTTTTCTTCTTTTTTTCCATTCTTTCTTTCTTTCTTTCGTTCTCTCTATTCATTCTCTCTTTCTCTCTCTCTCTCTCTCTCTCTCTCTCTCTCTCTCTCTCTCTCTCTCTCTCTCTCTCTCTCTCTCTCTCTCTCTCTCTCTCTCTCTCTCTCTCTCTCTCTCTCTCTCTCTCTCTCTCTCTCTCTCTCTCTCTCTCTCTCTCTCTCTCTCTCTCTCTCTCTCTCTCTCTCTTTCTCTCTTTCTCTCTCTTTCTCCAATCACCTACTCCCTTTTCATATGAAATGCATTATTTGCTTTGTAATTCATCATAGAATACACAAAATGCACAAACACGAACACAAAGATATAATACATACACATACACATAGATACTGACGAGACTGATCGTTGTTTTATCTCTTTCGTAAAATAGAAGAATGCGAGTGCGGTGCCGTTATATGATGTCTCTATTCTCATAATACAGATGAAACTCAACTTGCATCCATTTGATAGAAAAGCGAAAGGAAAAAAGAAAGAACGCAAAGACAAGTATTCAATCCTCCCTAATTCCTTCTTGCCCGCAGAAAAGTGTACGCCATCTTGTGCACGCAGCTCCTGATCACTTTTGGAATGGTGGCCATCTTCGTGTGGGTGCCCTCCGTCAGAGAATATGCTTTCAATAACCAATGGATGCTCTGGGTGGCCATATGCCTAACCTTCGCCATGGTCATCGCCCTCTCGTGCTGTGGCAACTTGAGGAGAAAGTCGCCGCAGAATTACATAGCGCTCTTCGTCTTCACCATCTGCGAGGGCTACTTACTCGGGGTCGTGAGCGCGTCTTACCAGGGCAATGAGGTCGCCATTGCTATTGTGGCCACGGCGATTGTGACGCTGGGGCTGACCCTCTTCGCTTTCCAGGTGAGGAGTTGGCGGGGGTGGGAATAGAGGGAAGGGGAGGGGAGGAAAGAGGGGGGAAAGGAGGGAAGATGGAAGGAGGGAGGAAGGGTTAGGTTAGGGAAGGAGGGAATGAAGACGGCAAAGGAGAGTGGCAGGAAATGGGAAACGGGGGAAAGAATGTCGAAAGGAAGGATCGAGTGAAAGAGAAACGCAGGGAAAAAGGAGGGAGGTATGGAAAGACGGAAAGGGGTAGTTACG
>BOPN01001209.1:228548-233548 GCA_017312705.2 Penaeus japonicus
ATAGGTACAGTTATATTCTCAGGCAGCTAATTTGCATGTACAATATATATCCTTTCATGTCTCATTTCAGACCGGGCCCAAAGGCGTATTGAAAGACTGGCAGCGGTTCAAACAGTTGGAGACGGAAAAACGCAAAGAGCAAGAAAGAGAACGCCTTGAGCTTGCGAAGAAGCTTGCAATGAGCTGCAGGTCACATGTAAGCTTTGCCGGGTTTTGACATTTCGGAATGTTTCATCGCTGTTTGTTCAGAATGTAGTGAAGTCTGATCTTTATTTAGTACTTTATTGAGCAATACCAGGAGAGATTTTTTTTTTTTTTTTTGTTGATTTGATGCTTTGAGATGTAATAGTGCTGCCAATGTTTTCTTTTTTGTTTTTTTTTCATTTCATGTTATGTTAGTGTAGAGTTGCAGATCTCATTATGAATTGCATGATATATGTATCCATCTATTCATATTGATTGCTTGTCTTTGTATTGTCTCTAAAATAAAAAGAAGAAAAAGTTGAAAGAGGTTTATGCAAGGCTAATGAAATTCAGATGTTTGTTTGTGACACTGGTGATTGTTATGAACTAATTTTGATTTTTTAAATGGAGTCTATGCACATATTTTTACTGCCTTTTTCAAACTATTTTAGGGTTGCCTGTCTAATTTACATTTGCAGCTTGGCTCCTGATAAAAAACTATGTAATTACTCATCTTATTCAGAAAGATGAGTTCCAGGCCCTACCCTTTTTATCTAGAAGATTCAGTTTTGAGCCAATTCCATAATTTGGGTCATAACAAGAGGCATTTAACCATCTCATCCACATTTCAAAATGGGCCCCCATACAGACAACACACTGAGACTTTATGGTGGTGCTATTTCTTTGGACCTTTTAACTATTAGGCTCCTTTTCTCTCCCTTATTTGTATTAACCCATCCCCGACGGGGGAATTCTAGCCTTGAATGTCCAAATGCCGGGGCGTTCGAATTATTAGGCCTAAATCAATTGAATGGCTGGCACAATACTGTGCCGCCCGGCAACTGGGCTTTTGAATGCGCGGTACACATGCTGTACCACCCGTCCTGTGTGGGTTAAAAGGTCATAGATAACATTTGTGAGAATCGCTACCAAAATGTTGAGGTCATGTATCAGAAAAATAACATTGTCACAGTTATAACACTTTTTCATTCGGATACTTATGTTAGGGCATTAATGAGTGAAGAACAGGCAATCAGGGCCCATTTGACCATAATCCTTTCACAGATGGATGAAGAAAAGGACAAAGAAAAACAGAATGAGGAAGAGGAAGACGTGGACCGCCTGATTGACGAGGAGTTCCTGCGACAGTACATCTCCAAGAGGATGGAGGAGATGATGGCCACGACTTCCACAAAGTAAGTTCTGTTTGAAAAGGAAGAGACAGGGGCAAGTTGCTTACTATCTGTTCACAAGGAATTTGATGTAGTTGAGGTTTTTGTCAAATAAGCACAGAAAGAAGTATTGTTAATGGTTGTAATTGCTATTGCTAATAAGTATGGGGAAATTTTATCAAAGATTTCTTATTGCTATCACTATTTGTATAGAGAAATTCTCTCTATGTTTTCTGATTTTCCTAAGTAATCATACAGGGAAGTCTTATAGATGGGTTTCTTACAATTACAGTAGGGTTTTGTTTTAATATAATCATCATAAGTTAGCAGTATTCATAGTCAAAATGTGTGGTAAGTGATAACTGCATAAATAAGGCTTTATGAATTGCTGATAATTTTATGATATATCATGGGTTGGATAAAGTGACTTGCTTTCTTTAGATGGAACACCTTGGGTAGAGTATTGATGTTACAAATTGTAAAATTCAGTATTATAAGATCTGCGTCTCTACTGATTTGTGCAACATGCTGAGATGGTTGACTTATGTTACATCAAAGTAAAGAAGCCATGATACATTCTATTTTACTTACAACTTATTTTCACTCTTGAAATAGAGATCGAGTCATCAGACTGCATGAGCCCAATGTACGGAGACCATTTTCTCGTAAGAACGAAGACCTTATGTTCTAAACCAGCTGTTCATCCACAGGGCACAGTTTGGCCGGTTGATTGCACTCGACAATGGAGACTCATTCCTCGATGCCATTGACAAAGAGGACAAGGAGGTCACAATAGTTGTTCACATATATGAGGAAGTAAGTTGTTGTTGCTATTTTATTTTGTTGCATTTCTTACATTGTTTTGTGTGAGATGTTAGGCAAATTTTATTCTGGATGTATGCATAAATCCTGGTAAACTTATTGACATCATATTTTAAAAGTTTTGCATTGCATTGGATAAGTCCTTTTTTCTAAATTATTTCTGCATTTTATTGTGAGGATCATTCTCTCCTGAAATTGCACAATTAAGGTTTTCAAGAGGCTCAAGAGGCTGAGAATTAATTAATAGTTATTTTAGAAGGTTATTCCTTGTACAAGAATTACATAGGATTATACCTTTGAAAATCTAGCTTTAACATTTTAAATATTTAATTATACCAACTCAACTAGGCTGTATTAGGATCAGTTTTAAAGAGGTTTGCATCTGTGGTTTATTCTGTGGACACAAAGAAATATGCTGGAAAGAATGTGAATGACATGTGTTTGTGTGTTTATTTTATTTTATTATTTAGGTGTTTATTTCTTTTATTTTTAATTTTCTTATATTGCAGGAAGCTACAGGATGTGAAGCCATGAATGGGTGCCTGGCTTGCTTGGCCCAGGAGTATCCGCATGTCAAATTCTGCAGATTACATGCCACGGCAGCAGGTGTCAGCAGTCGTTTTGTAAGTTGTGCATTGATTATTATCTTTGATCTCTTATTATTTTTATAATTTCATTTTATTTTTTTATCATTATTATTTTTTTATCACTTAATTATTAGTATAATTTTTTACTAATATTATTATTATTATTATCATTATTATCATTATTATTATTATTATTTTTTTTATTATAATAATTATGAACTTTTTTTTATTGTTATTTTGTTTAATTATTCTATTACTACAATTTGCTGCAATATTGGTTATTGGATATGCACCCACAAAATTATTGCTGAGTTGTTTCTGATATTGACAGTTAGAAAGATAAAGAGGAAAGAAAATACAAATATGTCCAAATTCCAGAAAGTGACAGGTCTACCGGCATTGCTGATCTACAAGGCAGGGCAGATGGTGGGCAACTTTGTGCGTCTCACAGATGAATTTGGTGAAGATTTTTATGCAACAGATGTGGAGGCATTTCTTATAGAGTGAGTAACAGAACTAGTTCTCTTTTTGGTCCAGTACAATACACATTTACAGACATTAGTGAGAGAGCACTCTTATTTTTATATGTATTTTATTTATTTGTAATATACAAATATATCTGTGTGAGGGAGGGAGGGAGGGAGGGGGGGGTTTGTGTGCCTATATTTCTGTCTTTCCTTCTCTCTGAATATAGAATCTTCATCTATGGGCATGTAGATAGAGATTGTATGTGTGCCAACCTGCATAAAGGATCTCTCTCTATGCAAACTTATAATGGAAGTAAATATAAATAAACAGCCACTGTTTACCAACAAACCTATTGTCCTCTTTCTGACAGACATGGAATGCTCATCGACAAAACCCTGATCCCCCCGGGAGTCACCATCAAGGGCCCTTCCATCATGAAGGAGGACGAAGACAGTGACTTCAGTCTGGAGGACTAACCTCCTCCTCACTCTTTCCCCGAGGCGTATGGTCTTGTGCCTCCTTCGCCTCGCGTCTTCTCCGCTCTCGTCTTCCTCGGCGACATTCGCCCCTCATGCCAGTCTCAGCCACAACCGTCGAAGGGTCATCAATCCCCTCTCTTTTTACTCGGGGTCTCAACATTGGTCTGTGTTATGGGCCATCAGCTACGATCTTTTTCTTTTCAGTTTGTGAGAGAAAGGTTTGATTGATTAGTGTCTGATGACCCACTGTCTTAATATAATTCTGTGTCAGGAGAAGTAAAGTAATTTTTATTATTTTGTATACATCTCTTTCTTTTGTCTATGCATCTATTGATTGATATATTTATCTATATGTTGATCTAGATAGGAAGATAGAAATATCTTTTTCTTCAACTTTTCCTCCTTTTTCATCATGTCCATTTCATTGCTCCATATTTATTTCTCTAGGAAATTCTGTGTGGTTACCCAGAAATATAGGAATAGGCCATGGGATTCACCACTGATAACGTTACAAAGATCTCGTGTGTATATACTCTCTAAAGGTACAATATGGAATTCAAACCAATGGATGAGGCTGTGTAATAGAAATTGTTGTTCCTATTCAAGGGATGTGGATTACAATTATCTTTCAAAAGACTGTGCATAGTGTAGGGAAATTAGCGAGACCACAGCATATGACATTTGTTTTTCCTTCTAATTCTCTTTTTAGTGGCATTTCTTTGATGACAAGCTTGATGCGTTTATGATCCGTGCTGGGTCTGATTATGTGCTGGAAATGGACAGGGTACCACTCTGTCACCTACTTAGTTGAAAGGACAGTTCCTGCATCTCTCCTCTTGTGTCCTATCATGTAAAAGGGACATTGATAGTTCCTGAATATTATATTTAGAATTTTTTTTTTGCTTTACATTTTTCTCTTCAGGACACTATATGCCACTTGTTAAAATCTCTTGAAGAATACCCTGAACTTTGTAAACTAATAATGTATAACATAACTTGGTACAATACCCTTGCGTAATGTATGGATGTAACAGTAACAAGAAATATTTTGTAATGATATATGCAATACAAACTAAGTGTTAATTTAAGAATTTTCACTAGAATACCTTTTAATCCTGTGGCCACATGAGTACAGTATTATAGGAATGAGGCCTATAGGATGCAGTTCTGAAAATATGTAACTGCTAACAGTATTCTCCATAGTTTTTTTATTACTTCATTGTATTTTGTATTTTATTCACTGTCATTATTATCATCATTATTATTGGTTTTGTCATACTATTATTATT
>BOPN01001209.1:241048-243548 GCA_017312705.2 Penaeus japonicus
CTCCTCTCCTCTCCTCCCTTCTCCTCCTCTCCTCCCCTCCCTTCTCCTCCCTTCCGCTCCCCTCCTCTCTCCTCCCTTCCCCTCTCCTCCCTCTCCCTTCCCCTCTCCTCCCTCTCCCTTCCCCTCTCCTCCCCTTTCCCCCCCTCCCCTCTCCTCCCCTCCCCTCCCCTCCCCACTCCTCTCCTGCCCTCCCTCTCCCTCTCCCTCCCCCTCCCGCTCTCCCTCTCCCTCCTCCTCCTCTCCCCTTCCCCTTCCCCTTCCCCTCCTCTCCCCTCTCCCCCTCCCCCACCCCCCAGTCCACAGCGATGCCGGCTCTTTATTCAAATGAAATGGGCCCAGCGTTAGTATATATTTTCCTGTTGATGCTGAAGAAGGAGGAGGCGTGGCAGGTCGGGGGCCTCGCTAGGGCCAGGGGGAGGAACATGGCCAGGCTCTGCTGCACGTCTTCGTCAGGCAGGTCCTCCGCGTCCAGTCCTCCGAGGATGGCCATGCACGCACCGCTCTGACGGGAGGGTGTGGAGGGGATGGGTTTCATATGGAGTCGATTTTGTTTATTTCATTGTTTGTTTACTATTTATCATCATGGTAGCCTGTTGCTTATGCGTGAGAAAGAGAGACAGACAGACAGACAGACAGACACAGAGGCATTGATCAAGAAAGGAAGCGACCGTCGAAGAAAGCGATCCAGAATGAGTGAAATCAAAAGAAAGAAAGAAAAATAAACGAAAGAATGTCTCAAAGAAAAAACAAACAAACAAGAAACGCACGAACAACAACACACGAACTTGACCTCCCACAGCAAACGTGACCTCTGACCTCGCGATCCCGCACGCACCTCGTTTTCTACGACCTGGGCGGCTTCGGTGACGGCGAGGAGCAACAGCAGGAAGAAAACGGCGTACATCACAGCTATGCCGAGGCCTCGTTGCGAGGTGCTTCTGGGGGAGAGGGGGGAGGGAGGGGAAAGGGAAGGGAGGGAGAAAGAGAGGGAGTGAGGTAAGGAGGGAGGGAGAGAGATAGGGTAGGGAAGAGGGAAGGGTAGGGGGGAAAGGAGAGAGGAAAAGAGAGCAAGAGAGAGAGAGAGAGAGAGAGAGAGAGAGAGAGAGAGAGAGAGAGAGAGAGAGAGAGAGAGAGAGAGAGAGAGAGAGAGAGGGGGGGGGGGAGGAAGAGAAAGAGGGGGGGGGGGAAGAGAGAGAGAGGGGGGAGAGCAGTAATTACTGTAGTGAAATTGACTCATATCTTTGTTAACGGTCATTGGTAATGTATCAAGTATGCATGCATATTATACATAAATTCGACATTTTTTTTTTACTTTGAAATTGTTAGAATTCTTATGTTTTTTGTTTTTTTTCTATGTTTCTGATTTTTCATTCTAATTTCCGTTTGTGCTTGTGTTTGTATCTGTCTGTCTGATCTGCCTGCCTACGTGCGTGTCTGTCTGCGCCTCTGCATCTATATGTCTGTGTCTATCCTGATATATTTGTCTAGGTACGTTTTGTCCCTCCCGTCTGTGAGTCAATCTAGCCCCACTCACCCACCCAACCACCCCACCCCACCCCACACCCACCCACGTGCGCCTCGAAGCGTCCCCCGCCATCACTCCTCCGAAGGGCGACAACTGACCATGGCGCCGTGCAGACATGCACAGCTCGGCGCCGAAATGCAAGGCGAGGCGGCAGAGGAACAAGGAGGGCGAGAAGGCGCCGTTCGCCTCCTCCAGAAGGGAGCTCAGCGTCTTGTACTTCTGCAGAGCCTCCTGCACGCCCGCGTCCCGCCCACGCCCTCGCCCTCGCCGCCGCCCGGATGAGGTCGCGGTAGGATGGACTTTCCGTTGGAACTGGAGAATGGGGAGAGCGGAAGGAGGAGGAAGAGGGAAGGAGGAAGAGGGAAGGAGAGAGAGGAGGGGGAAGGAAGGAGAGAGAGAAGGAGGAGGGAAGGAGTGAAGGAGAGGGATGGGGAGGGAAGGAGAGAGGGGGAGGGAAGGAGAGATAGGGTGAAGGAAGGGAAGGAGGGAGGGAAGGAGGGAAGGAAGGAGAGAGAGAAGGAGGAGGGAAGGAGTGAAGGAGAGGGATGGGGAGGGAAGGAGAGAGTGGAGAAGGGAAGGAGAGAGGGGGAGGGAAGGAGAGATAGGGTGAAGGAAGGAGAGAGAGGAGGAGGGAAGGAGAGAGAGAGGAGGAGTGAAGGAGAGAGGAGGAGTGAAGGAAGGGACGGGGAGGGAAGGAGAGGGGGAGTGGAGAGAAGGGAAGGAGAGAGGGGGGAGGGAAGGAGAGAGAGGAGGAGTGAAGGAGTGAAGGAGAGGGAGGGGGGGGGAGAAGAGAGTGGAGGAGGGGGAAGGAGAGAGGGGGAGGGAAGGAGGGTAGACAGAAGGAAGGAGAGAGGGTGAGAGGAGGGAGGGGGGAGAAGAGAGTGGAGGAGGAAGGAGAGAGGGGAGGGAAGGAGGAGGGAGGAAGGAGAGGAGGAGTGGGGAGAGGGATGAGGAGGGAAGGAGAGAGTGGAGAAG